>JAQBSW010003083.1:0-89859 GCA_029291075.1 Eudiplozoon nipponicum
GGAAGTTTTTAATGCTCTCTACATTTCAATATCAAATATATAAAAAGCTGCGGTATTCTTCTTAATTCAAAATTATTTTTCTTTACTATTAGGACTTTTTTCAACACTCCTTCTAAGAATAATATCCTGTTTATTCATATGGTCTATTAATATTTCATAGCTTGTTTATCAGCCACGTTGCTCAATGATTTATCCGTAATAAAAAGGGAATGTCTTAATTTACAAATTCAGCATAGGTAGGCAGACCAATTTTTACGAATGTTCAGCTAAAATTTTTGTTAGGAAATCATGGTGGTATATCACGACAAAAATTTAATAATTAACTACATTCCGCGAGGTTTGGATGATGCCTCTCTTAATGAGCTGTTCTCCACTATCGGACGAGTAAAATCCTGTCGCATTATCAGGAACAAACATACAAATAACAGCTTTGGATTTGGTTTTTGTGAGTATGAAAATGCAGAGTGTGCGTCCAAGGCCATAAATAAATTTAACGGATATCAGCTAGGGGGGAACTCATTAAAAGTATCGTTTGCGCGCGTGCAAACTAGCAACACAAGTAACAATCTCTATATTAAAGGATTTCCGGCATGGGTAACTGAGAGTGATGTCATGTACCATTTTGGACAGTTCGGCCGCATCGTACAATGTCGTGTACTTAGAGATTACGAGACACAAGAGCCGAAGTGTGCCGCGTATATTCTGTTTCAGAATATAAATGAGGCTGAAGCAGCGAAAAATCGTTTTGACGGTTCACCGTGGCCAGATTCTACGGATTCAAATTGTGTAAGAGTTCGGTATGCCAGCCCGCCACATATGCTGACTAGTAATAATCTTCAGCCAAACGGTCCTCAATTTTCCAACAACTCTAGTCTTTCTCAGCCACTCCTTACACAACAGCAGCAGCCATCGTTGTTTATGCCAACAAATAATCAGCAACCGCAATACCCTCAGGATTTTAATGCGTTTGGGAACGACACGTCAAATTACTTTTTGAATCAAGTCAATCAACTGGCTACACAACTGCTTGCCACTCAACTTCAACAGCCATCATCCGGCTGTAATCTACGCTATCCACCAGTAGGCTTAGCGCATCCTAGTCAAACACATGGCGTACTTGCTCCGACGGCATCGCCTACAGCCGGTGTTCCGATTCCGGGCTCTGGTTCTACAATTGTTCCTCAGGCTATCGCTATGTTACCACACCACCTCTACACAGGTCAATATGCGCCAAATCCATCAGGCACTGCTGCGGTTGCAACTTGGCCTCAGACATACACCGATTTACAAGTTCAACAGATTTCAGGCGCATCGTTACCACAGATGTTGAGTCTCGACATGCTTACAGCTAATGCTTCAAGCAGTCTTCCGCATAATTTTTATGCACCTCACGCTCCGATTGAAGCTATTAATAATAGTGTTTGTGTTCCGTCGATGCCATTATCCGCCAATGTGTCTAATGGTGTACAAATGCGTAGTGATGGCTTTTTACAGTCGCATGTTACTGGTAATAATGCGGTTTCTTTTCCTGTACTTTGGTCAGGTGCAGATCCATCGGTTCAAGTTATTGATTTTACTAGTAAATCACTAGCACAATCGTCAGCTATTCAAAATAAGCACGCACCATCTGTATCCAATATTCAGCATAATATACAAAATCCAAGTAACAACTCAGTCGTCAATCAAAAGCAGACAGGACCGAATGATATGTCGGTTATTAGTCCGTCGTTTGTAGGCGTCGCCGCAGCTTGTGATTATCCTCAATCCAATCAACAATTTTCAAGTAATCCGATTTTAACGCATTCGCAACATGGCCAGTGCGGTATGGTGATGCCAATGAACCAATCTATTAATGGGTGTGCTACGTTTCCGCCAGTTCTTAATAACAATAATTTATCAGCAGTTGCGTCGATACCTGGCCTGGGATGCGGCGGTAGTGGATTGGTACATAACAGAAATGATATTCCCAGGAATAATACACGAGTAAGAGGAGGCGGAAGAAATAGCACGAAACCTCAAATGTCCTTTAACAATAGGTATGAACACCGAGAAGATGGTGTTGGCATGCCGTCAGGTCATAACAGATCACTTTCAGGGGCGTTATCATATACTTTTAATGGTGGAAATAATACAAATATGAATAATTCGTTGTATGTATATAACATAGGAAACTCTATGTCTGAGGCGAAGCTGTATGAATTATTTTCGAGATTCGGTGATGTTGTTTCAGTATCTATTCCACAAGATGCGAATACTGGTTGCGGTCGAAATTTTGGATTTGTTCTATTTAAATCATATAGAAGTGCTCTGCTGGCTATCGAGATGATGAACGGGTTTAAATTGCAACCAGACCGCTTCCTACAAGTGTCTTTCAAGCGGCCTTCTGTGAACAACATTAACAACACATTACAACCAAAGACAACGTTACCGACCAAACTTTCAAACCAGAATCAGAATATTATAAAACACAAACAGGGTAATCATAACGGTGTCGTCGGAAACAGTATTCCAAACATTACTGGCGGTTCTAATCGTGGTGTACGACGTACTTCGTGTGCTTCTACTAGTAATTCTACTACAACTGCTGTTGTTAATGACGAGAAAAATTTTAATGATTCCAATGGAAATGACGTTAAAAATACTGGCGCAGAAGCTTGTCAATTGCCAGATTCTAATACAATGGCAAGGCCATCTGTTGCGTTTCCTGGTCTTTCAAGTGTCGGTTGCTCTGATAATTGCATCAATTTTGTGGCTGTCGCACCTTGACCAATTGCCGTGTGTTGAGTCTAAATACTTCGTTGACGTTGGGTTGCTTTAAACGTATTCTTTTTGGTTAATTAATTTCAGTCATATACGTGCCTTAAATGTCCCTTTTAGATAAGCACTTCATTTTTGCCAATCCTTTGCTTCTTTTGATAAGACAATTTAAGATCTTTTTCTTTCATTTGATCATTTTTACTTTGAAGCCTTCAATTAAGATAATTGGAAAACAAATTGCCTATAGTGCTGTTGATAACATTACTGTAACTACAAATAACGTTACGATAGTGCGTCTAGCGTGTGTGATAAACAGTTTCCTACTGTTCTTTCTTCCGTATGTACCTTAATTTTAGTTTTGACAAGCCTCTTTACTCCCTGTTCTGATTGCTATATTTATACGGCGCTCTTATCTTTCAAATGATAATTCTATATTGATTTTGAAATTTTTGATTGTAATATCGGATTCTTATACTAATATTTCTAGTGATGACACTACATCTGTAACTGTCCATAATATTACTAGTAGTTCTAGTATGTGATTATAATTGTGTTTATTGTACAGACAATTTCTTTATTTTGGCTTAAAGATCTTGCAGATTGATTTTGGGAGAATTACTCTGTTTAAACATATCAATCGTTTTATTGGATGCCTGTTTTATTAGTATTTGACTGCGATGAATATAGAGGACTATTCAGTAATTAAACTGATGTACTACTGACTTACTTTTAAAATTATATGCTGTTGGCAAATCTGAAGGCTCACGGATTTATAATATGGATCAGTCTCTTATCGTCAACTGTGTTAATATTCTTAATCAGTAACCAGTTTGTCAAACGAATATCGAATTCGTTACCATAAAATACAATCTTAAGCAAGTTCATTCCGGGTTTCGTCCAGGCAATATAGTCAGTCTTTCTGGAATAATTAAAACATTTCTGTATAACAGTTTTATTTGTTGTTTATTCTGACTCGTATATTTTTTGATTTAATGAAGTCCGACTAAAACTTCATTTTAACAGTTTGCTGAAGGTTAATATGTTCTGTGCGTGCATTATTTTGTTAGAGTCAGTAGCTTATAAGCGCCAGTTGATTTAGCAGATCTGGCATACATTGAACGTGACGGGAAATGCCGGGTGCACAATTTCGTTACATGTCACGAGCATGCCATTATTGCTGCTTTCGCCACACATTGAAGTTACAAAATTAAGCCATTGTTGATTGTTCAGCTAGTGATGACAATTCTTTAAATCAAGCTTGCGGACTTTAGTTAAGCACCAAGGACATTTCATTTAACCAGTCGCATATCATGTCAATTGGCTGTCGTTCTTTGTTGGTGACTATGGTAAGTCTAAATTCATCAGAACCTTGGAGTGATGGTATATTTACTACTGTGTGCAATTGGTTAAAAATAGGATTGGTGTTTATCTCAAGGTTTCAAATTGGTTTATATATTTCCATAGTAGTGATCGATGGTGATGAAACGAAAATAGTGGCCAGATAGAACTGGTCAGTTCGTAAGTTTTGATCTCGATTATTTCCTTATGATGTTCAGCTGGCAGTAATGTAAACTGAGCAAATTAGACAAAAATTTCGAAGTGCTGGTGGCTATATTCGGTCACTTCACGTGATTTCACAGCATAAAAAAGTATCGACATTATACTGGATTTGAATATCTTGGACTTTGTGCTACGTGAAATAGATAGGCGATTCCAGAGTGGTTTGCATATTCTGACAAATTTCACAAAAAAGATAAAAATTAAACATTTCGGTAAAAGCCGATCCATAAAGTGTCCTCAGGGAACCTAGGTAGACTAATTAGTTGGCGGTTTTGCGGAGCGTCATCCCGAGGCGTTCAGTTTCAGAGCATAGGAGATTGTCATTTGGTGAGCACAGTTATTGGCAGTATGGAGCTACTTATTTTCTGAAAATGGAATGTCAGCGTATTCGAGGTCAGAATATCGACGACCAACTATCCAGTTGAGAAAAATTACGTACTAGCGCAAATAATGGCCCATGAGTTATTGTAATCAGCTTAAAATATTTTGGCTAGTGCGTCGGATTTAGGCATAGTGCGCCACAGTATATTGTACATTGCATAATCTGAAACGTCAGATTAGTCTAGAAAGTCACATATGGTTTGCTGCTTATATGGTGCGCCGGGGCGCCTCACTTGTCTCACGCAAACACGGTCGAAGCCTTTCTCTGTTTAGCTTAGTTGACTTATCTCTCTCTGCGAATCATTTTGAAGGTTATGGGTATAACCGCCTCTGATGCAGGGCTGAGCCAGCTGATTACATGACAGTGTTGCACTTTTGTCTGTTTGTACATAAAATAACTGTTCACCATGTTGGGATATAACCTTTCCCACAAGTCGCTGCAATAATCTCGCTAAGATCTTCTGTAACCGTATTTTGGACAATTATGAGTAGTTACGAATTGGCCATTAATTCCAGTGGCTTTGTGTTCCTTAGACTGCGAGTAACGAACTGTTTATATAAGTTCAAGTTTAAATTATAAAAAGATCGCTTTCGTCGTTTATAATGTGTGACTAACTAAGAACCTAGATTCTCGTACTCATTTGTAAGAATTACCACTACTATTATAAGCAATATTATGTCGCTGTTGATCCTCATCCGCTGCGTGGCTGGTAGTGAGTTCGTTGCGAATTTTACCAGCCATAATCCAGCCAATTACTTTCGCAAATGATGCTACGTTGGAGACCTTCGAAAGCAGTAGAGAGAGCGAGAAAGAGAAAGTACTTGGGTTTCATAATTTGAAGACATGTCGAGGCTTGTTTTAGCCTTCCTTTCATAGCGTTCCAGATCTTGTTTGGCACCATATCGGCAGTAATTACATGTGACTCTACAGGGTTAAGTAATTCTTAAATGCTAAGTTTTGTTGCACAGTACTGTCTTCCTTTTTGTGGGTTTGACCGCATTTTTTGTGCGGGGCAATTGATAGCATTTGTAGGTCAGTAAAAATCTTGTTCCAACGTCATTTTCAGACAAGCAGCTGATGGATGGCTTCAAAATGAAGGGACAAGTGAGAACTCATCAATCAAGACCAATAATCGGTGCACCTGGAAATGTACAGGATTCAAGATTTTACCAACCTACGAGTGCTATCAATTGTCCCTCTCATGAAAATGCGGTCAAACCCACTACAGGTTTGTTTAACATTTTATTCAATTTTAGTTTACACTTAGTGTGACGGGATACGGATCGACGCATAAAGCAGAATTTTGATTAGATTCTGGCTAATAGAATTAAAACATCGGATTCATTAACTGAATCAGTACAGTATCTTTGTTACTTCTTTGCTTCTCGATAGAAGAATACCATCTATGATTACCAGAATATGGCTAGTCTAAGTACTGTGAAATGTAGCTGTCTCATTCATATAATCAACGTCGCTTCGTTTTGTGTCAGGATGTCGCCAGTGCCGAGCTCATGGCCTGGTGAAGGCATAACGTATTATTATAGTCGTTTCAACAACTATATTCTACCAGGGTCCGCCTTTATACAGCTCCGTTTTCCGCGTAGTCGACTCAATTTGGCGTTGCAGCCATCGTTAATCGCTGCATATCAGAACAACGTACAAGAGTTGAAGCTAAATGTGGTTGCTCTCCAAGGAAATATTTCCTTTATTTGATAGAATTATTGGGATTTAGCCCGTTAAGTTTACGACTACCAGAACTATGCTGTGTATACGGAATTGTGGACGGTCCAGCGAAAGTTTGTAGCCCTCCAGTCGAGTATGGCGTTTACTGCATAAGGACAAATCTACCCGGCTGAATTGTTTTAACATAGAGACGGAAGAAAACTGCCTTTGCTTCTGTGCTAGGCCATCCATGAGCTGAAGCGGCAAACCAGAGCTAGCAAAATCAGTTGAAAAAATGAGTAGCTTCGCAACCTTTCTACCTTTTTACTTATCCATGGATATCTTGCCTGCTATCATGGCTTTTTGGCTTCTACCATTGGGACATAGAGGTCCATCAGTGACTAACTGACTTCAGATTGAAGATTTAAATTAGAACCTTTATGTAGTTTTCTAAGAGTATGTGGCGATGTTTAACATTTCCGGGAATTATGTAAATCGTCTTTAACTATTGGGAGCTCAATTACAGTCTCATTTGTAGTAACTAGTTCCCGCCTGTCTGGCCTGCGAGACAGCAGATAAAGTGACTTACAAGTGATTGGCACTCAATGATGTATTGAGTCATTATTTCTCAGTCGGTTAACGATAGATTGAAAATGAACAACAGCTCGTCCATTCCTACAGGTCTGGTTTTAATTTTCAGACCGCAAAACTGATTTTAATGGTTATACGCCATTGAAGCTTCAATATATTACATTAATCCTGCGATTTATTTACACCTTGACTTTTTCAGTTATCAGGCCAGATGACCTTTGTTGGTAAATAAAAATATATCATCATTATTATTAACTACTAATCTTTCCTATAAAGAGTTTTTGAGTTAAATATTAAAGTTTAGTAAATACGTATTGCTTTTCTATTGGTAAGTATAATTGTAATCGAGATGATGATTTTGCATTTCAGTATATGGGCTTAATATTGGGGTCAACGAATTTAGTTAGCTGAAGATTTTAACACCTAATTCCTGTACCGACGTGTTCTTACAGCGTGTATTTTATCCTTGAATTTAATTTCTTTCACGTTTCTCTGGAGTTATGTTTGAGACATAATGTCTGCCACCCAGTTGTTCGTATTATAATGTAAGATTGTTCTATTAAGGCATCGAAGTCATAATTACATATTCTTTATGGTTTAAATAGGTTGTCGATGGTATACTAAAGGTAAACCATTATTGTTCGCCAACACTAGCTGAACACATTGACGTTTTCTATCAAATCAAAATTTTTAGACGAAGTTTAGTTTAAAATTTCTGTTACTGGATAAACATTTTAAAAATTTTTGAAGATTAGGGATGCTAGTAATATCAGCTTGGTATGCGTTCTAATAATATTTGTAGTTGGTAAGCAACAAGTGTGTACATTTTTTCAATTTTCTTGCTGAATTTGTATATTTGTAACACTTGGTGTACGTTTTTTAGATATTAAAGTGACCTGTACTGAATTTGGTGAAGTACATATACTTACGGGTATTTTATGACAACAAGAAAAGCGTCAAACGAAGTAACACGGCAGGTTCAATTTGCCGTGAAAATGAACGCCAAATAATTAAATTTTGGTCGGACAATACATATTTTGAACGCTAGCGTGCGTATTTACATTGAAGGTCAGCGCAATCGGAATATTTATTTGCAGCTGTAGTATATTTAATAATTTTTCAAATTTTCAAAGTTTAACTAGTCTTTTATCGTCGACAAATTCTCATTTCTATTGGATTGCAAAATGCTAGTTGGAATCATTGCAGCTATTCTATAAAATCTATGCGGAGACGATTAATTTTAAAATATTAGTTGAAAACGAATTAATTTCTAAAGCAAATTTTATTTTTATAAAGTAAAATTTGTGCACAATTGATAAAACAAACAGTTCATGCTATGTTGGAATATTATTTCTAAACGCCAATCCACGAAATCATCAAGATAAGTGGGATGATTCTTTGTAACACATTAATACATAGATCTCAGTCTCCCACACAATAGGTTCGAGAAGAATCACTTTCAATAAAGCAGAATTAACCGGTTATTTCAACGCAACCCTGTTTACCGCTGGACTGTCACAGATTTTCGCTCGTTCAGGTATCTCTTGATTAGTTATGGTATTATGGGGCAGGATTAAGTAACGGATACTGCGAATAATATTATCTAGTCACAAGATGGCTGGTCTACTTCATTTGCGTTTTCAACCATCCACCGGAGTTACTCCGGTGATCCTACTAAGTGGTTGTGTTTTAATGATTTTCCTCGACGATGTAACAACCAACAAAATAAGTCTCCCATAATAAGGGTTGATCGTGATGGAACAACAGAGTGGTTGAATGGACGTGTCGGATAGAATATTTTGCTCTTATTTAATGCGTTCTGAGACTGAGCCGATAATCTCGTGAACTAAGCTGCGTGAATACGGCCGGCTAAATAAGTAATTCAGGCACTGGCAATTATAGTCAGCTCCCATTCCATCGGAGCATAAAAGAGGAACTGCAATAAAATTTATTTAAACACCTTAGATGTTGACCTTATTTAAAAAGGTGGGCGATTCCGTACTGGCTTGCATAATTTGTAAAAACAACTGAAGCAAGTTGGGCACATTTAGAAATCGCGACAGAGCCTGATCCATTTCTCGACAGTAGAACAATATTGTTAGTGTATTTAAGGTTATGAATATGGTCACCTGCGCCGATCTCCACTCTTAGGAATATTACAGTGAATTCAACAAAAACCGCATCGAAAACATAATTGAAAAAGGTAATGGGCACAAAGCTTCCATGTTGAACGCTGGAGCAAATCGCCGAATGCAGGCTAATGAGCCATTATATTTGGTTTCATGCAAACGAACTGATTTGGCCCTACGTCATCAGTAAACAGAGCTTGTAATTACGGGCTGCGTGACATAGAATCGGAAGCGGCTGAGCAGTCCAGATAACTATGATGGGCTCGCTTGTATTATCTGACTGGTGGTTTATACTCTAAATTTTCTATTTCACCATGTAGAGCTTACGATCTGGCTATTTAAAACTCACATATGTTTTGAGTTGCTGAATTGCACAAGCGGTATACTGCGTGGTTCCATCTGAGTACTCTTTGCTAATAAATTATTGTAATCCACATTCATCTAGCGTTCTTAATACACATTATTGACAAGGATCTCAAATTTGCCTCACATAATTGACTTGCTTCATTTGTTTCGTGAAATGCATCTGATGAAGATCTACGGTAATGTAGATCGAAATATTATGAAAAAAGAAAATTACTGGAACAATGAAAACTGCGTTAGTCAAAACGCAGATCAGGTAATTTCAATTAATTCATTATCGCAACAACGAAATTCCTTCAATTGACGTGGATATTTGTTTCAAGATCACCACCGTATCGTTCTGTCATCTGTGAATATCAGCTCATCTAGGTGAGCTTACTTAATATAATATATAAATTGCTAGAAAATTTATCCTAATGTTATTGCTATATTGTGCATTGTAGATAAACAACGAAAGGTCAGAACGCTTCTCAACATTTAACCGACGGTAATTTTAACTCATCTGTGCAAATGGTAGATTTAAAGGGAATGCTTTTATTTTAAGACTGCGTTTTGTAAAAATTTGCTTAATTTCTTTTACATTAGGGTAATTATTCACTGCGCGAAGCTTATAACAATTTCTTAAATTTGATTTTCGCATTTTAGATGTGCATTAAGCCTATTTCATTTAACCAGTCGCACATCTAGCAAAACTAAGGCCATTCGCATGTGCTGGTGAGTTTCAACATCGTAATTGTCGTAAGGACAATTCAACAATCCGCAGAAAATCCGCAATGCGACATTCAACCCTAGTAGTCTTGTATACACACGTGATTGGAATGTCGGCTGCACAGTTTTATGCAATCATTAACATAATGTTTTTCAGATCTCACTGCACTTGTATACACATTTCAATTTAATGACTATTTTATATGCGCGTAGCTGTAAAACTTATTTAACCCAGTTTGCGGACTTGAGATCAATACTAATAATTTAATTTAACTAAGTGCGGACAGCGGGAATACTGTCGTAAGTCGCATTTTATGACATATTTACAACTTCCATAGTGATCATCTGAGTACGATGGAAAACCGACTGAAAGTGATCATATCATGGTTTATTTAAACTTTGTGGAAAATCATGAATGTGGCTTTCAACCCCAGTATTCTTGCAGATTTTGTGCTTAACTTTCTTTATTTTTTAAACTTTTATCCTAGAGTTGTCTGAACATTCTCTATCGCAAAATTTAATTCTTTCTGTGGCTCTAAGTACGCATCAAGTCAGCTAAGTCTCGGATATTTTGTGACGGTTATTGTGTATTCTATAAATCACTTCTTGAATGTAGCGCATGCCGATTTTCATTTCATACGAATAGAACTGACTTTATTTATGTTCTTCTCGTGGTTAGTAAAGATGTGATCGCGTCTTGATCTCGACGGGCTGAATCAAAATTCTTGTTGGAAGTCCCTTTCCGTATTGGTGTGATTATTGTACGCAAGGTTTGTGCTTCGCTTTTCATAAAATTACACGCGTAAACACATGCAAACCAGTCCTCAAAAAGTGTCCATTAGGTAAAATTAGGGTTATATTTTAGGAGAATAGAGTTCCTCAGGTAATAATTAACTGATTTGATTTTTGGCTTTTATATATTCACAGAATAAGTTGGCATTTTAAATTTCTAGACCGAAAGGAGAGCTATTTGAGGTTGTATTAGTTGTGCTGTTTTTGTTTGATCATCTGTTCCTTAGTCATTGAACTTCGTCAGTAAATATCCTCCTGTACGAATTATTTATTATTAGACTTCTTGGAGGATAAAGTTAAGGTCAAAGATGACAGGTAACATTATATTAAGTTGGAAAATCAATTCTTAGCGTTACATTTGTTGTAAAAGAATTCGAGCAGGCGTGCTAATTGATAAAACCAGTATCAGATGCTAGCGCCTTAAAGTTGTAGCTCCGAAAAGGTGGCATTGATTAGTCTTCGCTGACAGACAATTTTCGGGAACAAAAACAGAAGACTAATCAGCATTGGTGAGCAAACCATTTTTAATATGGGAAATAAAATCTTAATCATCAGTCTCCATTAGAACTGGGTGACTTAACAAAATTGACAGACGAGACATAAATATGAATATTAATGGTTACACGGAAATTACAAATAAATAGTTAAAATCTGATGTATTTATGATTGTTTTATTATTGTTTTAGTGTTTACTGAGATGTTGACATGAAGTTTGCTAGATAAAGTTAGTTTTTTTCTCCGGAAAATTTAAATAGTTGATGGTTAATTAACATGATTTTGCGCATGTGACGGTTAGAATAATTGAATACTCGTGTTCGGGCTTGAGATATTAACTAATACTATATATTTTTAGGAATCGTAAATCATAAGCAGTTTATCGCCAGCTACATGCTATTTCACATTTCGGCTCAATTTGATCATCATCAGGGCACAACAAGAGATTGATATACTAGTTCGGCCCAGAATCTTAACTTCAACTCGCCATTTCGCGATTCAATGCAATTTCAACAGAATCACAAAGAAGACAAATTATCAAATAGCGTTAGACTAAACAAGTAACAGGTAATTATTTAAATGAAGCTTGTGGCTCTGATTAAAACAATGGTTTAATGTATTATCATCAATCTAATTCTCAGGTAGACGGAGTTCGATTTGTTTCTTTAATTTGTGTAACAATTTTGCGCAAGAGTTTTCTTTACGAACTCTTCACCGAGTATCCGCAGAAAAAGAAGACGAATAGGTACTATTCGGCGTAGGCACCGCTTTTGACGATTTCACAAGATTTATTATATTGAATTTCTATTTTTGCGAATCGTTGTGTTAGACAGTCGATCACTCCAGTACGTTTTCAAAATAAGCATTAGGCACATGTGGATGAATGACTCCAGATTACGCATGACTTACACACACTAAGAACAGATTTCGCAGTCGTTAAACAAGGTGATCTTAATATCAGTTCGGGGAATCCTCATCTTCGCTCGAATATGTATCTTTCTCCTGTGTCATTGTCGCACTTTGTTTTTCGGAAATTACGGACGGCATAACTAATGCGTTTTATCGTTACCCTTTGAGCATTATAAATTAGGACTCAAGATATTTACAGTTTTCCACATGCTCTATGACCGAATTTGGCATGTTAAGGTGTCATTAATAATCAGATTAGAACATAGAGTGTTCCTTCTCGGTTGTGGTAATTGAACGTCTCGCAAAATGTCCCTGGGAAACTTCAAGTTTGATTTGTAATGCGAAAAAGTTTCTGAAGAATTATACTCGGTAGGTTACATGCTGTTTACAATGTAGCCTGGAGAGGGGGCGACACGCACGGCCTAAATTTACTCATCTGCTGAAGTTAATACAAGTTAAGCATGTCGAAGTTTAGAACTCAATGTCATATTGGCATTTATTCTGAGAGCATTTTATGAAGCATAGGAGATAAGTCATTCAAGTACTTCGATGAGTAATTTTAAATCGTTACTGAGGATAAAAATTCCATTTGCTACATTAGTGCCTATTATCGAAGTATTCGAACAGATCTGGGTTAAGTGATGAAAGATCATCTTATAAGTCGATTGAATTTGACTGCGATAAGAGAAATCTTTCTCATTGCCTAACAATGGAGAATATTTATAAATCCTTACTAAAGTAGGAACTCCTTGCAGTGGAAAGAATTTGGCCGGGATGCCATTTGCAGCCGTAATATTCAACGGATTTCTGAAGTGCAACTCGGAAATCAAATTGAAAGGTGCATATCGCTTTTTGGAGCCTAAAATTGTGTTCCAAGTTTCGGCTAAAGGCAGATATTTCCACGACATGTACAAGATTAGAACGCTATTCTCTTTGGTATAGACAAAATCTCTTTGAAGCGAGAAGATTGGGTAGAAGAGATGCAAAGGTCTTTGGTGAAGCATATAACAGACTTATTTTTGTTAGTTTTCGTATTTAAAATGACCATTTTCAGGAGTATACTAGTTTGTGTTAATGGCCAAGCAGGATAATATCAAATGCTTTGTATACTTAACGGATTCTGTCGACTTCGGCGACGTCTATTTCTTTATAGCTTTTATGATTGCCGAAATGTATTCTTGTGCTTATGATTCGAACTTAACTTTGTATGTCATGATCATCAACATCGGATTTGCACGCATGCCAATTGCTGGCTTCGGATCTGTTATGGACCATTTTAATTATTCCATTCTGGAAGAAGTTAATTTGACAACGCAAACTTTAATAAGGGATCATGAGAAAATCAAACGATTACATTACAAGCCAGCTCCTTTTATCGCAAACTAAATGCCCAATTCTTAGAGTTGCAATAATTGTTAAGTCCTATCCTATGCCAAAGAGTGTTTAAAATGGCTGTCATAAATTGATTATGATTACTTTTTTGCGATTAATATCAAAATAGTTAGGTTTTCACTTTTAATTTAGCATTATTTTATTAGCACAAATGCAGTCATTTTTCTAATAATTATAATTATCGCATTTTTCGCAACTTAGCTCTGAATGGGGTTTTTGTAACCGTCTCTCTACCTAAATTCTTACATCCTTACATTGTTCATCTGCTGGAAGCCACAGTTTTGTCTACCCAGCGATTTCTCAATCTCAGAAGTCGCACACAGAATCGTGCAGGATTTTTTGTGATGACTCTTTTTATTGAGGAGATTTGTGATCGCATTTCACCAGCTGCAATTTATTGTCTTACTCAGTTTCAGGATTAGCGACAACGGCATTGTTTAATTTTATCCAGTTGAGGCTTACTGTCTGATTACATGTACATGAAAGCACATATCACGCGCTATTTCTGGCACATACATTATGGCTTTCGTGTGCATAGTGCCCTTGGTAACTTGACGCATAGGACAGGCTTTTTCTATCATATCTACTTGTAACTGAACATCCGCCAATAAATCCCATTCTTTGGTAGCTTCTTCATAACATTCCGGGAGGGATGTCTGTGCCTATAGTGACGCTACATGACTCTCATACTTAGCCCTACAGGAATATATGTTTTCTTTTCAAATCCATCTACAGTGGCGCAGTAAATCGGTCGTTCATGAATGTTCTAACGATTGAATCCAGTTTTTCTATAACTTCACTGTAGTCTTATCCTAGCTCAGTGAATTCATGAGCGATTACTAGCTACGGTCATTAAGACGCAAAAACAGTCAGCACTCCAGCGCCAACTTTGTAGTCCAGCGGGTGCGTTTGCATTGTTTCTTCGTCTGTACAATGCTGGTCTGTAATTGCTCTTTGGTTAAACTTCGTGGTTTGAAGTGCTCTTCGCGAACAATTTATTCAACGTGCGACTTTTGCCTATAATGCGCAGAACAACAATTTCATGTGCGTCAAACGCATAATCTTCAGCTTACGTGTTGTGAGTGGTTCAGCAGATTTGTTCAAGTTAGAGCCGAAAAAAGTGCCTAATTTTCAAACTAAATTGGAAGCTTTAAACAATCTAAATATTGGTTGTCATTATTTATTGTTGCATAACCAGCTAGAAACGCCTGGTTAATTGCGTCATATCGTGTCTTCACTTCATGGAAGAATATACAGCACAGGAACAACTTACCCGCATCGTCGCTACATCGATGCCTGAATGAAAATGTCTGGCTTATCCGTCACAAACTTCAACGGAGCGTCTCATTCATCAGCATCGGTGAGAGTCTATTTCGCTGCAAGCTGTTTTGCCAGATTAGTGAAATTCAGATCAGTTACTGTAAAGTTAATCTTTTCAAACTTCCGTGTTTCTATTGTCTCCAAATTTATATGTCGATCAAGTGTCCGAATTTGAGGCTATAAGTCGCGAAATTTATCGTTAACAAAGACCAACCGTTCTCAGAATAAATAATAACTGGCTATTTGTTGTTGGAACTAGCAAATCCCACTAAGGCTAATCAATATTTTTCAATTGCATTTTCTCTTATTTTGTCTCTTCTCTTACCGAAAAGTGGAATCTTTAATGGAAAAAAATAAATTTGTCTGATTTAACATCTACTCGTAAGCCGCAGCACTATTAGCATGGAGCAAATTATCCAAATAAATTTATATGAGATGTGTTAAAGATAATTAAATCATTGTTTTATGCATGGGCATTTATTAGGCAACCTAAATTTACCTTCTTTAACCATGTAAACCATACGATGTTTATCGTACAGAATTTATGTCACTTAACTTCCAACTGGCTTCTGTAGCATACCTTCTCCAAATCCTAGGTCTGGAATTTCTCATGTTCATCTTAAGTGTGAATGGGTTTAGCTGGCACAAAATCTCCATTGGACGTTTCTATTATCAACGACTACAATAAGGACGATATTTGAATAATGATGTTTAAAAAGTACAAGGTCATGCAAGTATGTGAGCTCAGTATCTGTCACATCATGCTTATTCTGTGGTAACTGATGTTAACAAGGATTTCCATCCTGTTCTGACCAATTTAGATTTCGCGTCTTTCTGCTGTATGTACACGTGACGGAACCGCTTTAAATGATTCAAATACTTCAACGAACCCCCGTTTTTTATATTTGAAATCATCCAGTAAGATTTTGTTTTTGACCTAAAATCTTAAACCGGTAATGAAATTTCTTCAGTGGTCGATACAGCCATACGTGGGTTGTACTTATAGTATGACTGCCTGGACTGTGGATCTAGGCAGAAATATTACGCGGATAAGACGATGATAATTGTATTATTCTGGATAATTTCCGTCTCTCAGAATGTCAAAAGTAGCGTATTGTCTAATAAGTTTATGATGTTAAGCTGTTAGTGTCCAATGGCATAATATCAATATTGTTGGCAGACTAAAGCCTAAATCTAATCATTACTCTATCAATTGCTGGACTCGCACCTTGTGATTTGCTGGGTTTACTGAAATTTCGTTATTCGTTTGTTTTTTACAGCAACTAAGGATAGTAGCGAGAAAAATCTGGAGCATAGAAGATTGCCCGCTAACTCGTTTTCAGACCAATCCATGACAGAATGATTTCGGTAGCAAGATATACGTTAGAATTTTGGCCTTTCATAAGCTTACTCCATCAAAAAGGAGGTATATTTACAACCATTACCAAAGCATGCATCCATTTTCCTGCAGCTCATCGTTCCTTAATTCCGCTGGCACTGAAGCCTTGTTCCTGTCATCATTATCGTCATCAATGACCGATTCTGTGTCGTTGAATCCCTTATTTTTGACGGTCAGCGGAGTATCCGATTTCAAATAACGCTGTCCAGCACTTTTAAGTTGTCATTTATATCATCAATATATCGTCAACATCTCCATGACGGCTATTAGGTCTTTTGCGTAACAATGAACTGAGTCGCCCGTCAACATCATTCATGTCTTTCCTTTTGTATCGGTTTCAACTGATTGATGACACCTCTGCACTGAGGCATTAACGACCTAACTACTTTCATGTTAACCTGAATTATGCCAATACAAGTGTTAAACGTAACATAATTTGCAACGTCATGACATAACATATCATGCGCAGTGGGTCATACAACATAAATATTGTAGCAAAATATTTAGTGCGACATTACTATCGAACTATAAGCAGTTATCATTATAATCTAGCATTAGCTTAAGGTGTGAACCTGGTCCCTTGGTATCCATCATCAGAAGGCGTATGAACCTTATATTTTGTTGGATTCCCTCGCCTGTCACATAATAAAATCTAATCTGTGATCCAGTTTAGTTACCGACTGTAGGAGTTAAAAGCTTCCCAAAGTTTTCCATTGTACGTTGCCATTATCAACCACATCGTTAAGAAATGCAATTGGAGTGTGAAGTTAAAAAAATCCAGCTTATGTAATTATGCGATCTTAGCGTCTATCCCCTCACGTTTACACTGTGGTAACTGATAAATACGGATAATTAAGCCTATTTTGAACAATTTTGTTTCTGTGTTTTACTACAGTGCACAGAAGTGAAGGAACCACCTTTAATAGCTGAAATTCTTTAACAAACTCCTGTCATTCACATTTTTAATCATTCAGTAAATTTGTCGTTCATCTTCGTTGTAATAATAACTAGAAAACAACTTTTTGCCATGTAAAATTCAGTCACAATTATGGTGTTATTCTAGAGTTTAGGTTTTATGAAAAGGTTACTCTACTAAACAATTAATTTATAATTTTCTTTAACCAAAATGCATTTAATTTACAAGCCAGCATATTTCTGCACAAACTATTATTGAACCACGCTACACAGTTGATAAAAGTTATATAAGAAATTGCCCGAAATAATCCACAAACTGAAAAAATGATTTATGTTTTGCATTTAATTTCGTTTTATTATCTGAGATGCATTTTCGTAACTAATTAATGTATAGATATAGCTGTTCACTTCATTTCTTTGAATGTAGCCTCCATAACAGCCTTCTCCACAAGAAATTTCAACATATATCCATTGTGTATCCGTTGGCTGCACAACTTATTGTTTTTCTTCAACTCCTCACGAACTGAATTCGCACACAGGATTTTTTATGGAGTTGATGACTGCGTCATATTTTAAAAACAATTGGATTTAAACACTGATTGTTGTGGAGAAATAATGTAAATGTAATTGTGTATTAGTCTCTTTGCACCTAGTAACAAATTAGTTCAAATGGGACTTGAATGATAAACCATGCCCAGCATGAACAGAAGGTATAATTAGAGATAGAGTATTTTAAGGAAAGAGGCTTTTCGCTGTTTGACTAATAGTGAAAGAGTCTCTTTGCCGATCATTCTTCTCTATATGGTATAGTGTAAACTAGTTTAGAAAACATAGATCTTTAATTTGTCATTTGAATGGTAGGCGGTGCAGAATTGGTGGACGAGTAGCGTTCGTCTGGTGAGAACGTTCCTTTTGACGTCCAAAGGTGGTCTTACATTCCGCCTACCAATGCACAATTATTTTTGATTTTTCAAAGTTTCATCTTAGTTGCGCGTCTTTGAAGTGTTCCGTATCAACTGAGTGGAAAATTGCAGTTATGTCATCCGCTCACATTAACGACGAATAATATTCCGCACCGATATTCTAGTGGCAGACTGCTTTGTCTTGCTTCAATGAAAGCTACGGCTGTTATTATCAAAATAATTTGTTGAGAACACTATCTCAGACAAGGAATCCATGTAAATGGAATACATGAACCACATTCCTGCACTCCATGGCACTCGTGAGATTCAACACCGGAAAGTCTATCTCAAAATATCTGCTTTTATGGACTGCTAGGCCATTTTTGGCTTGGTGGCGCACCGGATGTTTTGACGAACTATGCTTTTGGATAACAAATAGTCTAAAATATTTTATTTACTTGAAGTCTGTTATGCTGACTAGCCATCCGGTGTTCTGTTGTTTCTGTTGCACAACAGGGAATTACCTGGCCATTGTTGTACAAAACAAGATGTTAATATGAACTTTTTTCAGTTTGCTCCCTATATTTCGGCTTTCGGTTAAGAAGAGTTTTCAATGAGAAGCACATCCTACAAACAATTTGACAACCATTAAGTTCTCCGCTACAATCATAATTTGATTTTTATATATTTAATTTAATGATGTTATGATTACCACCAAAAGTGATAATTCTTATCGATCAAGACAAACGTGCATGGATTTGCTGGAGATACAGGTGTCCAAAAGTAGCTTCAATACTCAATTTTGGTGAATTTTCGCATATCTTGAAATCCATGGTGTTGGTACGATGTACCGACTCAGCAGCCATACTGTTGGTATCAGACACCGACTCAAAAACCGGAGTGTTGGTACCCTTTCGATGCTCGGCATGTATTGCATTTAGTGAGTTGGCTGAATTAATCATTCAGTGTTCGATTAAGTAGTGTTGTTTCATATCCTTTTGCGACCGATAGCGTCATTTAATGATATGTCATTGTATCTGCTTTGTTCAGTTTTGTTATCGACACTACCTTTGACAGGGTAGGCTAACATCCCAGGAGTGACAATCAGTAAACTTGATCAGATGGCTGACCTTAAATAGTGGGCAGAAAAATAAGACGGGTTCTTGGCAAAGAGTATCTGTGTGTTAGTAGCCGACTGTTGGAACCGTATAAAGCTAAATGCTTCGAACGCTCGTTAGAAGCAGCTGTAATCGGTAGCCAAATATTTAAATAGACGAAAAATTAATACTCATAATCATTGTAAAGTTCTAACTGGGCGTCCTGCAATAAACTGGATAAATCGACTTCTACCGAGATTGATGACTTACCGCGAGTTGTGTTCGCGGTTTATTGCTTTGCACTATCAGCTTCACAAAAATCCGATTGATCACCATTTCCCAGTACGCATCTGCTTTGTCTTCGATCAAGCTGGGTGCGTGTTAGTTCCTTTCTTCCGAAGGCTTCAACATCGTTCATAATAACCATTGAAAATGCGGTGCTATCCAATCTTTGCATACTGGCAACGTTTTGGTGCGTTATTTCCAGCACCTGCATCAGGCCACTATACAGAGCACGCTACTCACGATAGCAAATTTAACGAAATTTGGTCTAACCAAACGTTTAGACATGACAGAATCAATCTTTGCCGTGTATAGTGGCCTGATGAAGATGCTGGATATAACGCACCGAAACGTCGCCAGTAAACAAAGATTGGATAGCCATGCATTTCCAATGGTTAGTATGAACGATGTTGAAGCCTTCGGAAGAAAGGGACGAATACGCACCTCGCCTGATCGAAAACAAAACAGATGCGTACTGGGAAATGGTGATCAATCGGATCTTTGTGAAACTGATAGTGCAAAGCATCAACCCACGAACACAACTCGCGATAAGTCATCATATAAAGCTTGCACTGCGCAACAACCCTTCAAAACATTCTACCGTGATTGCTTGACGTATTTAACCCTGTTGCAGTTGCTTTTGACAAGAGCTGAAAATCACTACGACACCACTCACCCACTTCTCTAAACTCAAAATCTAAGATTTTCATCTCGTGTATATTGCCGTCACTTAATATTCTCACCAAGACATGCGAGGTGGTCGACTATAACTATATCCGCCTTGACAATTTTATCAAAAAATGCATTTTCTACGTCTTGTTAAGGTGAATGTCAGCATGCGTTGATCAAAAACAGAAATTGAGAGCTGTCTTATCTCTTTTCTATGTGCACTACTGTTGCAACTGGTTAAGGACAGATTGAGTTGGATGAGTTGTTGTCTGTGAAGGAACCTTTGACTTCTAGCTCGCAAGGCTTATGTGACAATACTGGTGCATGGCTGGATTCATAAAAGTGTTAGGCCTTTACTCGCTTCACTGGACATTTTCATTCAAAATACCGGTGGTTCGATTCTTCCGCGGTGTATTTTCATTAAACATGAGCCAAATTGCTGAGTAAAAATCTACGGAAATCTAGATATCGGAAAGTCTCATTGAATAGGTCTGGGAATTTCTGTTACTTTATTTTTGTCAGAGGAAATATCTTCTTCCACGAGGTAGCAGAAAGTTGATTTCCCTCAAGGTGTTTGTGATGTTAGTTTCCTCTTTGAACATGCTAAACTGGTGGACAGCTCAGAACGTCTGGCTCGAGACATCATCGATTAATTTTGCCTCGTTATTTTTCGAGAATGTGCCTGCCACGTGTAGTCTAGGGCCAGGGATTGGGTTTCAGTTACTATTCTAGATGCCTGGTATCGGAGTTAAAGCGTGCCATAAGTTCAACCATGGCATCACTTCAATGGTGTACAACTTTGATGCGTCTTTTTTTATTCATGTAATTTTATCTTTCAGATGCGACAAATATTGATTTTTCTACTTTTCTCTGTATTTGTTAAACTGTATACCTAGTTTTTTATGCACCCTCTTTGTTAAGCTCTTAGCTTTGAGTTGTACAGTATTCCGTAAAAATTTCACCTAGCTATATGATACGCTCAATATTATCTTTATTGTTTAATCTTTTACATTATAAAAAAATATCGATATACCCAAGAAAATTAATCATCTGTCTGGCTCTACGCAGAGCATTTATTTTTGGTTTACATTAGTCTGAATATTGCATTTTATCTAGAATGTTGCAGTTTTAGTTAGCAACTGGTTATTTGTTCCTTTGCATTTATAAGTTTAACCAGATATGTGAGCTATTATTTTGTCACGGTTTAGTTGTTTATTGTTGTTCGTTTACGCTTCTTTGTGCAACACGCTTTTAGTTCACAATCAAGTAATTGTGAAATTAAATTGCGCACTGAGTTTTCAACATGTTGTTGGTGAATTATACAGTTATCGATTGAGTACAACTGACGGTAGTTTGTTTTTGTGCGATAGGCAAAAAAATATGATTTTTGTTTATTCAATTAAAAAACTTGATTTTTACACAAGAATATATCTCGATTTATGCTTATATGATTATCGGTGTATTTCTTCAAGTTTTTTTCTATAGGCTTGTTTTCATTTTGAGGATCTGGATATCTGACAGTTGCTGCATCTGACAGTGATGCAGAATTTCGCAAGATCTTGGAATCTCATTGTTCGTTGTTCTTTTTACCGTTCATACTTGCGCCCAGAATTTTAAATTGGCTACAGAGCGAAATAAATATTCACTATTAAAAATACATTTTATTCAATCTCCGCGCATTGGAAATATCTTACCAAACTTTTAATCACAGGAAACTGAGAATTTTATTTGTTTCATTGAAGAATATTTTCTTTTTGACAGAATACATCATTTGCAGCAAGAGGCAATTTTTTTACATGTTGAGTTTTGATGCTCAGTACTGTTGTTCTTGTTGTGGATTTCACCACATTTTTCTTGTGCGGGACAATTGATAACACTCGTAGGTCGGTAAAATCTTGAATCCTTTACATTTCCAGGTGCACCGATTATTGGCCTTGATTGATGGGTTCTCACTTGTTCCTTCATTTTGAAGCCCTCCATCAGCTGTTTGTCTGAAAATGACGTTGGAACAAGATTTTCCACTCTTTTTTTTCCGAATTTTCGGGACTTCATTTCCAGTCCCATCTTCAGGGTTGACACCATACTCACAGGAAAAAACAACTTTGTATGTATATATATATATATATATATATATATTAGTTTTCACAAACAGTATCTAACTGTTATACATTTGAATGAATGATGTTATGATTACCGCGAATTATGATAACTTATATCAATCAACGCCAGGGTGTAAGAATTTGCTGGAGTAACCGGTGTTCAGCAATAGTTGTTTTTCTCCATTTTGGTGAGCTTAAGCATACATTGGAATCGATCGTATTGGTACTATGCACCAACTCAGAAAACGTAGTGTTAGTAACATGTACCTTTTTGGTATCATAATGTTTGTATCGAGTGCTGACATAATAGCCATAGTGTTAGTAACCTTTACAGACTCGATACACTTTTTATATATAGTGAATTAGCTTTGAAGTTGACATTATCGAATACTTTAAATAAAGTTAGCTTCACTACTGAAGGTTTACATATTCATATAGGAGATTGTATCGTCCTATTTTCCCATATTCCGCATCAAAATATATAGTGGGTAAAGGGCGTAATACCGGCTCATACTGATGAGTCGCCAGTAAGTACGAAACGAATTTTCGCATGAGATTATGCTCTCTGTTCATACTGTCTTTGGTATGTTCTACTGGTCATATTTGAACTAAATAGTTACAAGGTGCGCAACACGTAATACACACAGTATATATATATATATATATATATATATATATATATATATATATCGTTGAAACATCGCACGTATGTTCTCCAGACGTAGCATTCAAAGTAATTACTAAATGCAAAAACAAAAGGGAGCTAGCCACATACGAAGCCTTATGGATAAACAAATTGCAGCCGGATTTATGTAAGCAGAAGAAGCACGTACAAGCATTGAGCTTGAACTGGATGTGACGCACGCAATTTGATTGGTTTCTATTTTTCACACTCTCTCTATGTTCACATATTTCTATCTTGTTTTGCGTTCCAATTTATATATAAAGATACACATACACACACACACACATATATATATATATATATATATATATATATATATATATATATATATATATATTAGTTCTCCGCCACAAACAGTTTATAACTGTTGTATATTTAAAAAACTGTTATATATTGCCGTTTTTTAAAAATACCAACGATGACGAAGTCATTACATCCTTCAGATACAAATCCTCAGTATAGGATGATATGATTTTGCTTAAAAGGAATATCAACGCGTCCAGTTTATTGAGAATGAAATGTTTATTCATAGACAAAGGAAATTTTTCATCTTATGACTTGCTCTTTGTCGCAATGCCATTGACGTTGTTAAATACTCTTTTACTATCGTGATCAGGACAATTATTCTTATTTAATTTGCCATTTTTTGAATAAAGACAAAATGACCATAACTATCAGATTGTTGCTGACAGGGTCCTTTGTTTGAGAACGGTATACGAAGAAGTCTAATCTATGAAGCACACTTCAAAAAGTCTGGTTCGAAGCCCTTCAATTTAAAAGATATCTTAAAAAGCTTGGTTTAGCGACAGCGTGACCAATTGACTGTGGTACACAGTCGACGTCAAATCTGCGTTTTTCGAATTAATTGCTGTATAGTCCTTTGTCTGACCGTGGTGCCTCTGGAATCGGCGACCTCTCTTTGGAATTATTGAAATAATCAGCTTTAGCTTATTTTGCCATTTGCAGAAAGGAATCTGTTTCAAATAACCAATTGAGTGCTGTTGTGGTAGCTGTGCACAAGACTTGCCAAACTGCATGTACACCAAATTAATATTGCATCAGAATTCTCTGATCAAATAATGCCGTCGCTATAATTTTAAAACAAAGATCTCGTCTGAATAAGGCAGGGTCTTTAATGAAAAATCGATTAGTGACATTGTTTTTCTTGTTTACTCTTTGATTTGACAGAATATAAGGTAACGTGGCCTGCCATGCTTAAAGCCGAAGTTACGGATATTCCGTTTTACTTACAAAATAACATGTGTTCGAAGTAATAACTTTGTTTTTTTAACTCGTGTATTTGTGTCTAGTTGGGTCATTGCCTCATTCGCGTTCAACAACTTTGCCGATGTAGTCAATGCTGAGCTCTATAACGCTCTTGAAGTAGAAATGATAATTTCTGGCAGGATTGATGATAGAGAATAAGTTGATAATACTAATATGTTAACATGAAAGTTAAGATATGCCATGCATTTCCTCTGGAGCCGATTGGACACATTCTTAAGCACGGCGCTCGAGTGTCTTGGTATCAGGCATATTGGCGGTTCTCTGTTATGCGGCTGAGAAATTGATGGAACAATTATGAATTCCTCTGTGTGTACAGCTTTGTGAGTCAATCAATTTGTTTTGTTTGATTTCGGAAGCAAAACTGGGCGCCAGAAGGTTATAAGGAGTCAACACGACCGTATTTAGTCAAAGAACGTCAATTGACAGTTTGGACACTCTTTTCGAAGTCGGCTTAATTATTATGCATGCAATGCTATCAATACAACATTTGCGGATCGGCAGTTGTTTGAATGGATTATATAGATATAGATGTCGGTCGTTTAACTTCTTTCTACATATTAATAAAGTTAAGACAAGTGCTTCAGGATACTAAACCCTATTCCTGGACTTTATTCAATGTGAACGTCCTGCCGTTCATCTCTTCGGCATCAAAGTTTTTAAGTCGTTCATCTTCTCTCTACATATTAATTAAGTTAAAAAATGTGCTTTAGGATACTAAACCCTATTCCTGGACTTTATTCAACGTGTACATCCTGCCATTTATCTTCTATTTATGTGAATTTTAATCTCCTCTCACTGTGGCTTTCTCTTTTGCCCTAGAGCATAATGCATCGCGAGTTCTGTGGCATATCTTACCTCATAGTTAGAACTTCTGCCGGCGCGTTATCCTTGTCAAACCTACTATTATATTGCAATTGCTAAGTAAAGTGTATTCCTTTGTTCATAAGGTCTTAACTTGTCTTTTTTATTGACTATTACTTATCCTCGCCAATAATGCTTTATGCGCGATTGTTTGATTTCTATTCAATCCAACCATACTGCTGACATCTTTACTAAATTGTATCTTATCTCCAAAGCCACACATGTATTAAATAAACTACCTTGTGTTCTAATTCAAGACGGCTATTAACTGCATTTTTTCAATAAATGCCTTGGAATGCTACTTGTTCTTTTTTCACTTGCAACTCGCTTCGTCGCCAGCTTTTTTACATCCAGCCACTTCTCCGGCCTTTTGTGAGGTAAAATCTTTAATCTGTTTCATTCCAGCCTGGGTGTTACGCTAGCAAATGTTGAACATCAGCTAAGGTTTTTCTAATAACTTCTACACACAAAATTCTCATACTAACAGTTATTTTTTTTTGTTTCATCTTTCTGGCGGATTTGCATTAGAATGCAAGGTTGACAAAGTTGATCGGTGTTCAAAACGTCTCTAATTTCAATTTTATATGATCCCAAGCCTATGGTGTGTACGTCACTGGGGATTTTACAGTAAAGTTGCTATCCTGATGCTCCCAGCAATTGTCTTTAATTGCTGCAGAGTCAGTCAGCGTCAACATATTTGTTAACAAAGCGTTTTCTTTAATTTGACGAGCGTTGATTGCACAAGCAGTGATAACACTTATTTAAATCAAGGCTGCGATCTTGATATACACAC
Organism: Eudiplozoon nipponicum; assembly: GCA_029291075.1. Classification (NCBI taxonomy): domain Eukaryota; kingdom Metazoa; phylum Platyhelminthes; class Monogenea; order Mazocraeidea; family Diplozoidae; genus Eudiplozoon; species Eudiplozoon nipponicum. Next base: position 26,050 of record JAQBSW010003083.1, read on the forward strand.
CACTCCCAGTACGTGCTCAATTTATACTGACAAATGTTTGCATCTATTGGAATTGGTGTGTATATCAATGTCGCAATATTGGTTTAACTAAAATAAATTTCTAGTTGATTTGATCCTAGTCAAGGTTAACATTGTTAAATCACACTAGGCAGTGATATAATACTGTCGACAGTACTTAGTATTTCACGTTCTGTATGGGTTTTATTGTGACTATTAACGAGGTTAAACTGCTGGTCACCCACACACATATATACACAAACAAAACTCTACTTTTCGTTTGTCTATTGATCACTTTAACTACCAGGCTATATGGCTTCTGTTGCCGAATGAAAAATTATTAATATAATGATGATGATGATAATAATAATAATAATAATAATAATAATAATAATAATAATTATTATTATTGTTATTACATATTCATGCCTTGTGGAAGACTATATGATGTTAGCTTCACTATTGCAGGTTTACACATTCGTCTAGGAGATTTTAACGTCCTACTACACACATTCCTCACCAAAATATATAGTGAGTAAATGGCGTAATAATGGCTCCTACTGATGAGTCGCCAGTTAGCACGAAACAAATGTGCACGAGATTATACTTTCCGATCATGCTGTCTTTGGTTAATCCTTCTGGTCGTATATGAATTAATTTGTCACTAGGCGCGAAACACTTAATACATAATTGAATCTAAATTGCATGCTGCTAATTTGATAAAGAAGCCCTTAATGCCAAATATGCGCAAAAGCAGAAATACACTCACACTAATGCATTGTATCATGGAATCGTCAAATATGTACTTTTTCAAAGGTTCAGGCAAAGCATATAGGTTGGCCACGATGCGTATCAACACGGTTCAGCGGATATAGCTGGTATTTAAAATTAAAAAGATAAATTTTTCATTTAAATGAAATATAATGAAACAAAAAGAAGTTTGCATGCACAAATGTGACTATCTTGGTTATAAGCTATGATATTAGTATGCAAAACGTAAATCTGTTGCAAATAATTATGTTTTTAACTAGCAAGGCTGTTCGTTTTGCATGAAGGTAAAAGCTATTTCTTGTGTCGTGCCTACAATTTATGTACTGCATCTATTCTACATTAATTATTTTGGGACATAGTGACTAATTATGAAGACTAAATATTTCTTAATAAAGCATGACGCTGTTAGAGCGAACTTATTTCTATTGTCGTATTTCAGTAAAATTCAAACAAGTTTCTTGAGCATTTGAGATTTATTGTTAATAATTTCTTTGGGTAATTTAACTCATTTCGGTGTGCGCATATATACAGATTTTAGTGTTATTTGCTTAATTACTTTTAATAGCTTTACAGCACTGCAAGCGATTCACTCTTAAACCTTTCGTTGAAATCTGTACTTTTCTACTTATTTCTCACAATTTTATATTAAAATTTGTTAGTTGGTCTAGCAGGCATGTTATTTATTTTCCTTTTTCGAAATAATTTATTTAAAAACTTTCAAATGTTCTGTAGCTACGTGTTGCATAAATCATTATTGATCAAATCCGTCCCGGGTTATCTGGATTAACAAAAGAATTTCAATTATTGCTTTATTCCTTATGTGCATGCAGATACTTCCGTTAGGCAAAAGGTGCCTCTAGCCGCAGTGTTACTTCTCCTATAAAATAAAGGTTATGTGCTCAGTTTCTACAGAAAGTTCTCACTATCACAGTAGAGGAACGCGATTTTTGATCCCAATGATTCATGGTGCTTTTGCACCACATTTTTCGAAAAAATGGTGGATTTTGGACTGGTTCCTACTTTAAGGGATGAGTCGCCCATAAACATGAGACGCATGCATGCATAAACTTACATATTTTTTTGTAAAAAATTTTGCATATCCGCCTGATATAATATAAACGTACATTTTGCCAGACACGCCAATCTTAATACTTTATATATATATATATATATATATATATATATATATATATATATATATATATATATATAAGCTCTTTGCTACCAGGAATAAAAAGTAACGCGATTTATAATTTGTTTAGTTTATTTAAAATTTATTTCATAGTAACCTTTTTATGTGCAAAAATAGAAAGAAGTTTTTTCTTATTTTTTCTCAAGTATATATATAAATGAACATCGTTTTATATATAAATTAAAGGCACACAAGATAGAAAAATGTAAACATGGAGAGTGTGAAATAAGGAAAACCAATGAATTGCGTGCTTCACATCAAGTTAAAACTCAATGCCTGAACATGCTCCTCACGCTTGCATACATCCGGCTGCAATTTTTTTTCCACAAATCATCATATGTGGCTAACTCCCCCTTGTTATTGCATTATTTTAAATGATACGTCTGGAGAATATACGGGTGAAGTTTCAACGATGTGTTGCACAATTGTCGAGTTGTATTCACCATTAAATGTGCGTGTTAATGCCACATCAACTTACTTTTCTGCTATTCGGGAAACAGCATCCCTCTTGAGTGGGATATTCAGGTAGACTGCTTTCTTTTCTGGCCCGTAATACTCCTGATTTTGTTTACTCCCCCTTTTAATAATTGATTCAATTAGTTGTCTAGTATAGCCATTAGACATTAAATTGTTAATTGTTTAATTATATTCGTTTAGTTTGAATCTTGACTAACCAATCTGTCAATTCTTCAAAACCAGTCACGAACGGTTGATAATTTATATTGAAAATGCACAAAACTGCTGTAATGCAAATAGTGTGCAGACCAGGATGGTTTATGGTAAACTGTTATATTTAATTTACCATTAGTTTATTTCTTTAATAGTACATCTAAGAAATGCAAAAAATCAACTTTAACGTGCTTTGACGTGAAACTGATATTCTTAAGTGTTAGGTTGAAACTTTGATGCAGTGTTCGTGATTGCGACCTGTTCATAAGGACAAGGAAAATATTATCCACGTACCATATATATTGAATAAGTTTACTTATGTCACTCCTTAATGCTGTGTTCTGTATATGCCCTAGAACAATCTCAGCCACCACTGTAGATAAACGACTTCCCATTGCCACAGCATCAGACTGTTTATAGATGTTTCTATTTAAACTAAACTGTACGTATTTTGTGCATAATATTATAAGCTATCGTAGAGTTTGACCTGACACCGGCGATGATAATATTTCGTGTTTTACCGCTTTGACTATAATGTCAATGGTTTCATCAATTGGAACATTTTTAAACAAAGATGTAACATAACAAATACCACAATCTTGATTTTAACATTTATATCTTGAATTTTGTTTAAAAACTCAAACGAAGCGACAAACGAATAATTACCTTGTAGTTTGCGTAATGGTTCAAGTATACGAACTAACCATTTAACCAGTGCATGAAACGGAGAATTGAACATTGATAAAATTGGCCTCTTGGGACAAACTTCTTTGTGTGTTAATGGCAAACTGTACATAGTTGGTGTTGATGATACAATTGGCTTGAAGTTCTGTGCAGTAGCCTCATCAATAACAGGCATCTGCCAAGATCTTAATTTAATTTATTACATTGTGCTCCACTTTATCTATTTCATCGGATTTATCGTCTAGACGCGTGAATTTTGTATTGTCATTCAATACGTTTTCCATATTTTGTAGGTAGTTATTAGTTCATTATCAAAACGCTCTTCCTCTTATCAATGTATTGTATCTTAATATCTGCATTTCTGCTGATACCTTTGAGTGCATTTAAATGTTTTTCTGTCAATGCAAGCCGTTCTGCACATGTTGACGATTTCAAATGTGAAGCCTGATCAAGTAATGTAGACTTTAACCAATTTTTATAATCAATACTGATAGGTTCTAAGTCGGCTGTTTTTTAAAATAGCAGTTCAAATTCTTCCTCAAAATCAACCTCGTATTTATTAGAAAGATGAATTCTATAATTTCGGCCCATCGATAATGCCTTCATTGTTAGTTGATCGATTGGGATTTTGCTAGGTTAGGCACAAATTTATCAATATCGGTCGGTAGTTAATCACACAAAACTCCAGATTTTATATCATTTTCTAATTTCTTTAATATTCCGGTTTTGTCTTTCGTCATAACAGCTGGAAAAAAACATCAGAAATCTCATTCTTGTAAGCAGACATAGTTAATCCAATACACAAGATACACACCCGATTCATACCCGTAACAATGCTTCATTTCTTTTAACTGCTCAATTTTGGAATACGCCAATCTCGTAAGATTTCTTCGGTTGACTCGTAGCTTTGACTTGCAACCGTAATTGCTTAATACACTGATAATAATGATTTTCTCCAATAATGTTCTTTTCACTTTACCTTTTAACCTCACTAGTTTATCTAGTTTTCTGATAGAATCTTTTGGAATGCGAGGATTTATAAAATTCAAAGTACCCTTTCCATGTGAAAAAATATAAATAAATTTTATCGGATACAAGAAACGCTTCTTTCTTATTTTCTTCTCGAGTATCTACAAATGAACATCTCTTTATATATAAATTTAAAGGCAAAACAAGATAGGAAAATGTAAACATGGATTGAGTTTAAAATAAGGATAAAAAATAAATTGCGCGCGTCACTTCATGTTCAAACTCAAAGCCTGAACATTCTTATTCTGCATGCATAATTATGGCTGCAATTTGTCCATTCACATAGCTTCGTATTGCATCTAGTTATTATTTTAATTGCTACGTCTGGAGCACATATTTATGATGTTCAATCGATGTTTTGCGCAATTGCAAACGTGTATTCACCATTTGATTTGAAACATGCGTTTAAGTTACTAAGTTCTCTCATTCGAATAATTAACCGTCTGGTCAGAGCACGAGCTGCGTACTATATGTACTTTTTACAAATATAAACCGAATTTTGCTTTTGGTCAATCATTCCTTCAGGTGTAGTCTGTATGGAATCGTTTCCGACATATAATTCCAACTAGTTATTTTCCAATCTGTCATTACAGAACACGCATCAAGCCTCTTATGGAAGTAAATTTGAGTAAAAGTATAATGACATGAGATTATATATACACGTATATATATATATATATATATATATATATATATATATTCAGTATAAACGTAACATAGTGTATCTAATGCGATTTATCAAAGGAATCTGCCTCATCTTTACTGGACACCCATGAATCACTTTGCCACGACCGGGCATCGTTCCGGAAAATATTTTCTTCAAAACCTCACCACTAATGATCTGTGTCAACCAAGCTTTGAAATAAATTGCAGTTACTGTTATAAACCAACGTATGGATTTTGATCAGAATTTTCTTAATTTTGATTTTATATGGTAGTGATTCAGATATAAAGCTGAAACTAAATTCAACCTCGACGTTTCATTGTATAAAAATCTCTATGCCACATGACTAAATGATATTAAATTAACTTTTGATTGCATGATGTTATTATATATGAGCTATCAGTATAAACTTAACGCAGCGTAAGTTATCAAATTGCTTTCACAAAATCGATTTGTTTCGTTTAAATTAAATTATAATGGTAGCATTATTATATATATATATATATATATATATATATATATATATATATATATATATATATAAGACGAATGAACTTCTAGATAAAGTATCAAAGTAGCATAAGTATATTCGGTATCCGCAGATCAATGCAAACTGCTTCATCGAACAATAGGTGCACCAGGTGACGGAAGATACTACAATGAACAACCTTAAACAATGTTTCCATACGCATACACAAGTACAAGTACTGAATTACGCATGAACTCACTATAACTTCTATACCAAATTTTGTTATAATGAATTTTATTTTTTACTTTAAATTAAGTTTTAATAGAAGTTTATGACTAAGTAAAACTTGTAAATGACTAAATGCATTAAATCTTGTGATTTATTTGAATATGTTAAAATGGATATTTTGCAGTTCTAAATTATTTTTATATTCGGTTCCTATTTTTCTTATATAAAGGTAAAATAATATATCCTATCATTTTCACATCCACGATTTTCACACTTTTCAATGGACGCTCTATTTAAAGTTTGCCTCGTTAAACTGTGCAGATAAGTAAATACAAAGCAATTCATGATTTTAGAAATTATACCACAAACAAATCTTATATATATAAATATATATATATATACATATATATATACATATATATATATATATATATATATATATATATATATATATATATATATATATATGCTTTTGAAATTCGGAGATGATTCTTATCTTAAGCAGTCTCAAACATTTTGTAACTGCTTGCTATGTCGGCTCCACAATTTCTAAGCTGGTAGATGCATAACGTGGATAGCTTGCAAAAAAACTTAAGTTTGTGAGTTAACTAGCAATACCACTTTATCCGAACAGTAACACAATATAAATAATTGTTATTAATATACACTCGATCAATTATAGTTCAATTATATAACTCACATACGTGTAGCGAAAGCTTCACTAATGTTATGTTAGTGATTGCATAGAAATTGTGCAGCCGAAAATTCCAGTCAAGTACAACGTATTTGGGACTACTATGAGAGAGAACCGCGTATCTGATACTAAATAATAATATATATATATATATATATATATATATATATATATATATATATCGGTTTGATCGCCATGGTCAGTTTTCCGTCATGCTCTGATAATGATCATGGGAGATCGTAACGTATTTGAACAAATCACTCGGTAGTCATGTAATCCTGTGTGACTGGTTAGAATGACAGAGATTGGTTATTATCATAAGCATAAGTTTGCACGCTTGACTTAAAGAATTACCATCAGCATCCAGGTAATCAGAGGGTGGTCAGTTTATCAATTATCCAGTAGTTGATCACTCACGTATTGATGACGAAACTTGTCATAGTTTGAGCACTTGTAACAAACACCATGTCCGAGTAAATAACCGGTCACTAAACATGGTAAAATCCTCAGCAATGGCACACACATACATGTTTTGATTTTCTGTTTTCATCTGGAGCAATTCGCGATTAATGGAAATAAAGAAATTGGACTCTCACCTTTAGTTATCTCGCATACCCTGTTCTTTACCAGTTATATCGGATGAAAAAACTTTATACAGTCACTTGCGTTGCATTTTTACAACTTTGGCCAAATTTATAAAATGGTAGTTACTTATGTTATCATTGATTATACATGGAAAGATGGCAATAATTAACGATCTTGACTGCAACGGAACCACGCAGCTTAAGTTCAATTCAAGACCAAAGTTTGTGAAATTACCATAGTTGAGATATGCATATTTTCATTTTTAAAACTTTTAAGTATAGTGCTGGTTTATCCTTGCTAGCTTGTTTGCTGTCATGCTCTGATGCTGACCTTGGCTGGTTAAAAGGCGCCCGTGTGTGTGAGCAACTATCACTTTACTATGCTGCGCGACTATTTAATTAGAATAGGATTGGTGATTATTTCAATCTGTAAACTTGACTTAAAGAGCTGTTATCCCCGCCTGATCAATCAATGTTTGCTTAAAATCGAATTATGACTTTCTATATATTTTAATTAATGTCGATAGAAAAGTTTGTCATGTTATTCTCTATAGTTATGAAGATTTAAGAAAATTCATTAAAAAAATTACACGTTTAAAAATTCATTGATTGCATGGTTGGTGATAACAGTACTTTAAATCAAGTTTGCGATGTGGATATAAATACCAATCCCAGTTTATATTTGTTTGTGTAAACTATGCATGGCATAAGTTAGCGAGGACAATTAAGTCATTAGACTGATTTTTTCCTTATTGATAACTCTTCAAGTACTGTCTGGAATCTTTCCTCGGACAGCGCTTGAACCTTCGCATATTTGTTTAGGAGTCTGTGACTATCCGCTGCGCCACCGTCCCGAATGTAACCTGTCTACAGAATGGATTGCATTTACTAACTTATTCAGTGCTTATTTTATACTGAGAAATGTATATATAATAGGATTGGTGCTTACATTAGGCTTACAACCTTGATTTAAATAATTAGGTTGCTTATTTATTTACAATTTGTGGTGTTTTGGCGGAGTCACTGAACTAAGTTCTCTTTTGTGACATTTAGTCAATGGCTTCGTATAGTCTTCAGTTAACTGGTTTAAATGTAATTTTTCTGTACAAGGTGAAATTCTTAAAAATCTTAGGGCACATATTTATAATAACAAATGAAACTAACATATATTTGTGGAACCTACTTCGGACGCTTATGGGATAAACATATATATATTCCATTCATACATAAATTGCGGTGTGCTTCTTTCTAGTGTGTTTTCTCTGATGATGACTGTGGAAACATAAAATGCAGCACTACTTTTATGAAACTGTGGTTTTAACGTGCACTGCAACTAGATGAACATAGGTTGCCTTGTCCGCGGCAAATTTTTGCCAGTACGGGAAATGTTACTAATGAGGATGAATTACCTTTTCTACATTATACAACGCCTAGTTTATTCCGACAAATGTATGTAAATGCTGGGAATGGTTTTACAATCAGGATTACAACCTTAATTTAAATAATATGCTATACGACTGGTTCATTAAAATGGGATTGGTGCTTATGTGAAATTATCAAGCTAGGTTTTAATGATTGATATCAATCTACAAATGCTTAAAATCAAACTACGACTTATTGGTTATCTAAATTATTGTCGATAGTAATTTTTAGACATGTACCGTCATGAATTTTATGGCTTTGAATTATTTAAGCAAATACGTAACAATTTACTTGCTTTTTTATTCACAGTTTGTAGTATTATGGCAGTAACTTTAAACACCTGCCACTTTGTAACGTTTAATTAATAGTTTCATATATACTTAAGTCAACTGATTCAATAGAAAGTATTTTAGACGGGAAAAAGACCTGCATACCTCTGTGGATCATGCAGATCATTGTCATTTCGGATGGATTATCCCGCTTAAAAAATAAAATAACATAAGTAGATTTCTTAGTTAAGTCTTCCCTGACTTCTATTTTGTTATTGCTTCAACAGACATTTTGAGGTTCCAGTTTAATAGAAAAAGTTGTTTTGAACACCGACAGATCTTGAAATTGCATTTTCTTCAAAAAGATTTGCATTCTTCAGTAGGATTAACTGCTTGTCAAATTTAACTCTTTTGGAATTCGAGACTGAACTGTCCAGTCAATGTCGGTTTTCGGGCAATTTAGAGTTTTGAAATCCAATCTACTGTCTCTTTTTGACATATATACTTTATATGTGCTTCAGTCAATTCATTTGTGTGAAATTTTTGTACAAGGGACAATCCTGTAAATCAGTATGAGCTATATGTATAACAACATGCAACTACAATGAACAATTATGGAACCAGTTTCTGCAACTAATAGGATAAACCTGTGGATTCTACTGGTGCAACGATACCTCTAATTTATATGCGCCTTACAAATGATATCATTCATAATTGCAGGAAATATTAAATCGTAATGGTCGGCTTCCAAATGTAAAAGTACGAATCGCAGTGGATACACTGTTATTTTGTTCCCAGGAAAACACATTAATTTACCACAAAACACGACGAGTATAATTACCGAAATTCCTCATACTCAAAAGGATAACGCATGGAAGGAGTTACATTTTATGTTTGGGCTTTCTTCTGCTGGCTTCAAAAAGTTATTAACGTGCAATACAAATATTAGAATTTTTTTTGTTTTTACTCTTTGAAGAATCCCCTTTATTTAGCTACGTCTTTCAGAAAAAATAATTATTATACATAAAGGATTAAAAATATTTATTAATTGTTTTATATATATATATATATATATATATATATATATATATATTTCCAGATCGTAGGGCACATATAGTGTTCTTTTAAGACATAGTGAAGGAAATATTAAATATTGTCAATAATTTGCCTAATACTTACATTTTCATTAGGCAAATATACGGGACTGCTAAGATTGTGAATTGTACATCATGGTAGAATACGCATTATTATTTCTACCTAAACAAAAGCAATTCTTCCATAATATAACAGTAGTATATTGCAAGCTAGCCTTATTAAAACCAGTTAATGAAAAGTTTTTTAGTTTCTTCATTGCGCGGTATGAATATTAAAAATAGTATTCAATAAATTATGTTTGATAAAACGCAGTTAAATACTGTTTGTTGCGGAGAACTATAGTATATGCTAGTATAGAAGAAAACAGGAACAATTAGTTGTGATTAGATAAATAAAGGCGTAGAACGGAATTATGCACATTCGTTTCGTGCTTTCTGGCGACTCATCAGTAGGAGCCGGTATTACGCCCTTTAACTTATATATTTGGGTGTAAAGTCCTATTATCCCACATTCTTCACCCAAATATATAGTGGTTTAAGCGCGTAATACCGGCTCCTACTGATGAGTCGCCAGTAAGCACGAAACGAATGTGCATGAGGTTATACTTTCTGTTCATGCTGTCTTTGCTTTATTCTTCTGGTCACAACTGAACTAATTTGTTACCAGATTCGCAACACCTAATACATACTTGATAAAACGAACTTATGACCGAAAGATCTAGCGACATTACCGTTTAGGTTAAGCAGAGCTTTGCAGGGGCAAAGGGAACGTGATTTAAAAATGCTTCTTTTAAAAATGTTATTATCGCAAAATAGATATATTTCACGAATTATACTTCATTCCATCACCTAGCTTTATGTGCTATATTAAACATCTGCCCTAAAAACTGTGGATAATTTTATATTCCAATGGAAACTTTACGACGAATTCCATGCAATATATAAATGTAAACTTGTTACATAATCAACTATTGATCTGCATGTGTACGCGGATTCTATTAGGAAATAATAAAAACAAATAAATTAAAAAATATAATAATAATAATTATTATTATTTCATGTAAACCGTTATATGCTATGTTAACATTCATATAATTCTGCTAGCCACAAACAAAAACAAGTCTGGACTTGTAAGGCGTGACGATTCTATAAATAGGGCGGATTAAAATCTCTTGACAATAAAAGAATGCTATAGTTTCCGTAGATTAAATTAAGACGTACATCCGTGAATTGAAGAGAACTTTGTCATAAAAAACATACTTGTATCAAAAAAATCACAGTAAATTGTGAAAAGCAAAGAGTTTTATGCTAGCTTCATACAACAACGAGCGAAAAATATGAGAGGCGCATACAGAGACACACACATATATGTACTTCATCAGCTTATATTAAATTTATATAAAAATATCTATTGTCTGATTAATTGCGAGGAAAAGATGCTTTAACTGATAGCTTCCTCAAAACAGGGCTCGTTTCTCTATCGGATGGATTAACATTTTAAGAAGAAAAGTAGTCCCTTTTTTAGGTGACTTGACTGCTGTTATTTTTTTGTTTATATTTATTGTTTACTTCAATAAATCTTTCTTGATACCGGTTTGGCAATATGCTCATTAAGCAATGTTACTCTTGGCATTGGAATTCATTCAACCAGGTTTACGTTATTCAGTAGAATTAATTTCGTATCAAATTTCACTTTTCAGGAATTCAAGACATCACTATTAGAACGGACTCACTGACCAGTCGAATTCAGCTCTCGGAATATTTGTCTTTTTTATATTCAGTCTACTGTCCCTTTCGTGACGTTTGGTCAATGGCTTCTTATATGCTTCGGTCAACTAATTCAAGTGAAAGTTTTGTATACAAGAGCAAATCCTGCGGATCCATAGGGACAACACAGCTCCTATTGATTGCAGATAGTGTATCTATTTAAAAATATCATCAGTGGTTCTCTATTTAGGCATGCCTTGACTGCTATTATGTATTTTATTTATTTATGATTTGCTTCAATAGATAGTCCGAAGCACCAGTCTGCTAACAAAGTTCTTTATTAACAAATCGAATAACATAGAAAAAACGTGTGGCTGACTGTAGTTTATGCTATTTTGTCCTACGACTAGTTAAAAAAAGTGGGATAGATGTTTACTGAATCTCGCAAACTATATTTAAAGAATTGTTAACATCACCCGAGCAACCAATGATTTTTCTAATTATTTTAACTATAAATATGTCGCGAAAGCTGCAAAAAGTTAATTGTCGTGACTTCATAGCAATTTTGCTGCCGAAATTTCCAGTCAAATACAAAGTACGTGAGACTACTAGAGGTGAGAGCTGCATACCTAATTTTGCTTTCCATATATATACATTACGGTTTGATCCTCGCATCAGTACGTGCGACTGACGGTAGTTTTGCTATGTTGTTCGGCGACTGGTTAATTACAAACTTGATTTAAATAAAAGTTTTAATTGTTAAAAACTGCCATCTTATTTTTTCTGTTACAAGATATTATCTTAATTAAACGAACATTGGTTGTGCGGGCGGTGATAAAAATTACTATAATCAAGGTTGCAATCTTGATATAAGCGCCTGACCCATTAATTACTTGCATATTTCAGTATAAACTAAACTTCCTACATTATACAGTTCTTAGTTTATACTGACATATGAAAGTAATTAATGGGTCAGGTGCTTATATCAAGATCGCAAACTTGATTAAAATAATTTCTTGTTAACTAAACTAAGACAGTTGTGAACAAAATTACCTGAAATTCCAGTTTTTATTTGCAGAAAGATTGTCTTTATTTGAGGTCTAGTTTTCGCATTGGAGTTTTAGTTATTGAAATAATTATCGTAGTAGCGGAAAGTTGCGCTTTCTAAATAATTTATTTAATCCTAGCCGGCCGTACATTCTGGCAGCACGTGTGGCAATTGGTTTTGCATTATGTCATCATTTTCATTGGAATTCGTTCCATGTGCTCTTTGTTGGTTTGCCTCACGGTAATTTTTAATGCACTCCATTATGAATTCTCATTAGATTGTGACTTGTTTTTATTATCGTAGCGCCGTTTGAAATTATGCTTAAAACGGTCCAAGACTATAGGTAACTCACTATAGCTTATCATTTAAAATGCACGTAAAGAAGTTTAACAAAATACCGCTTATCCGAATTCTAATGAAAGCAATAAAACTTCGCGTTGTCTTAAACAATCGCAACCAGAATTATTTGCCTTCGGAAGATACACATTGTAGTTAGAAAACGCAATTTGTTGTCACTTAGCCCAATTATGTCAATGCAAAATATAAAAATTCTTAGGTCAATGTAAATTTAAATTTTGATTAAATTTTGCTCGGAAATACTTTTTCTTTGTTAAGAGAGCAGCATTGCCAAGCGTTTAGAATAGGTGGAGGATATCTTTCCACATTAAAAAAAAACTTTTCAATCATCACTGTGGATAACTCTATTGATTGCCTCAGTAAATTTTTCGATACCACACTTCATTACTAATACGTAAAAGACAATGTAATTTCATCCTAAACAAATGCACTAAGAACGCCTAATACACTTTTACTGGTCGATATTTCACGTAAGTCGATGGAGTGAAGATGGGTGGTCTGTTAGGGTGTCTGCTGAATAAACGTTCTATCTGTAAACATCACACGTCTGGTCGATCGGCCTTGGTAAGGTGATCGACAAATTGCGCATATATGGTGGTAAATAATAGTTTAAGTAGACATTAACTGCAATTTCTTTTACATTTCTGACAAATTAAAATGAGTTACCATAAAAAAACCTTGTTGTTTAACTGCTTTAATTGTGCGTATTAATGCCTCTTCAACTTATTTCTGTGCCATGTAGAGAACAGCTCCCTCCTCTAATGGGATTTCCAGTTAAATCGATTTATCTTCTCGTCTTAAATACGCATGATTCGTCTGATTTCCCATTTTAATAATTGACTAACTAAATTTTATCGAATAACAATTGGGCATAAGATGGTTTTTTGATTAAGTATAACCGTAAAATTTGAAATATGTACTAACCAATTTGGAATTTCTTGCGAAAATCCTAAAACTGGTAATAATTTTTGTTGAAAAGGCACAAAATGCTATAAAGCAAATATTGTGCAGATCAGGTTGGTTTATGGTAGGATGTTCTATTTAGTTTACCATTAGCATTTTCCTTTATTAGTACATCTAATATTGGTATTTCTCATGCTCTGATTTAAAACTGAATTTTTATGCGCCTTATTGAACGTTTGATTCAATGTTCGTGCTTGCGACATTTTGCGAAGGAAAAAAATATCACCAACTTAACGTACGAATTGTGCACATTTACTTACGTCAATCTGTAATCATGTGATTTCTAGATCGTCTAGGAAAATCGCAGCCAATACTAGAGATAGGGGGCCTCCGTTGCCACAACTGTACATCTTTCGTGCATAACAAGATAAACTTGCGTAGAGTATGACCTCAGACCGGATTTGGTAATATGTTTTGTCCACCGCCTGAACTATAATGTCAATAGTTTATTCAATTATAACATTTGTAAACAAAGGTGTCGTATAAAAAACCCATAAACTTGTTTTTAACATTTGTGTTTTGAATTTTGTTAACACACTCAAAGAAATCGGCAATCAAATAATTACCTACTAGTTTGCGCAATGGTTCCAGTTTACGGACGCATAGAACGGAGTTAAATAATGTTTGTTGCGGAGAACTAACATATATGCAAGTATGTATTAGGTGTTGCGAACCTAGTAATAAATTAGTCCAGTTTTGACCAGAAGGATAAACCAAAGGCAGCATGAACGGAAAGTATAATCTCATGCACATTCGAAATGCGTGTTTTTGTGACTAACGGTAGTTTTAAAGGGCGTAATACCGGCTCCCACTGATGAGTCGCCAGTAAGCACGAAACGGATGTGCATGAGATTATACTTTTCGTTCATGCTGCCTTTGGTTTATCCTTCTGGTCACAACTGAACTAATTTGTTACTAGGTTCGCAAAACCTAATACATACTTGCATATATTAGTTCTTCGCAACAAACAGTATTTAACTGTAATATATTGAATTGAATGATGTCATGCTTACCGCGAAATGTAGTTACTTATATCGATGAAGGCCAGAGTGTATGGATTTAACTGGAGTAACAGGTGTTCAAAAATTGTTGTAATTCTCAATTTCGGTGAACTATAGCATAAATTGATATCCATCAGGTTGGTACCATGTACCGACTCGGAAACCATAGTGTTAGTATCCAGGTACTCATCGATTTCGGAAAATAATGTTGGTATCGGTTACTAACACAATAGCCATAGTGTTAGTATCCTTTACAGACTCGGTATGTATATTATATAGAGTGAGTTAGCGTGGAAGTCACATTGTCGTAGACTATATGATGTTACCTTCATTATTGCAGGTTTACACATTCGTTTAGGAGATTGTACCGTCCTATTAGCCCAAATTCTTCACCGAAATATATAGTGGTTAAAGGGCGTAATACCGGCTCCTATTGATGGGTCGCCAGTAAGCACTAAACGAATGTGCATGAGATTATACTTTCCGTTCATGCTGCCTTTGGTTTATCCTTCTGGTCACAACTGGACTAATTTATTACTAGGTTCGCAACACCTAATACATACTTGTATAGAACGGAGGTTTGACCATTGATACTATTGGTCTCTTAGGGCAACTTCTTTTGTGTGTACATGGTAGGCCGAAACATTGTTGATGGTTTGATCTTCTGTGTAGCGGCCTCATTAATTAAGCCGGCATCTGTTAAGTTGTTGCGTTCATTTATTACTTTCGTGCTTAACGTTGTATATTTCATCGGATTTATCCACCAGATGCGTGCATTTTTTATTTTAATTCTGCACGTTCTCCATCGCTTTATTTGTTCGTTATAACTATGCTCTTGCCTTTATCAACGTCTAGTAGTTTGACGTCTTCTTTAAAGCTGATACTTTTAAGCAAATTTAAATGTTGCTTTGTCTAAGCATGCTGTTTTGTGCATCTATACGGTTACAGATCTAAATTCTGATCAAATAAAGTAGCTTTAAAACAATTTTATAATCAATACTTTTAGATTGTAAGTCAGCTGTTTTTTTCAAATAGCAATTCAAATGCTGCCTCAAAATCAATATCACGTTTACTAGAAGGATTAATTCCATAATTTCGGCCAAACTCTAATGCCTCTACTTTCAGCTAATCGATTGGTATTCGTAATAGGTTAAACAACTGTTTAACAATAACAGTCGGCATTAAATCAGACAGACCTCCAGGTTTTATATTATTTTATAATTTTTTCAATATTCTTGTTTTGACTTTCATCATAACAACTGACAAAAACGGAAATCGCCTTCTTGCAAAAATCTCTAGCTCATCCAATACACAAGATGCACAGCAGATTCTTGCGCACAATACTTTCTCATCTTCTTTTAACTGTAAAATTCTGAAATTCAACAACTTCGTAAGATTTATTTGATTAACCCGTAGTTAATACTTGGTTAAACTGTGGAAATAACTCCTGGTAACCGTAATCGCCTAAACCATTAATAATTTTGTACTCTCCACACCAACGTTCTTTGCGATTTGCATTCTAAAATCATTGTGTTGTTAGCTTTGACAGGCTCGGTATATAATATATGTTATTAGTTGGCTTTGAAGTTGCATTTTCGAAGACTTTATATCATGGTAATTCCATTAATGCCTTAATATTTATTTGTATAAGAAATTGTACCGTCGAATTGTCCCAAATATCTCGTTACAACATATAGAGGGAAAAGGGCGTAAACCCGCACCTATTGATGAGTCTCCATTAGACAAGAAACGAATGTACACATGATATTATACTTTCCGTTCATGCTGAATTTGTTTTATCTTTCTGGTCATATTAGACCTCATTTTTACTCAATACGCAATTGCGTCCATTAAGTTTGGATAAAATTATAAAATACTGAACAGATATGTCTAACTTACAGTTAAATATACAAAATCAGGCTACTGAAACAATATGACTGTCGTGCGATTGAATGATATAGTCAGCAAAAATTGACTGCCAGGGAAAATGATAAAATTTATTTGTTTTCAAATTATTGTTCAGGTGGAGCCTTACGCTTTTTTAGTCTTCATTGTTCTTTGTAAATTAGGATAAATAATTACGGTAAAACGTTTTCGTAGAACCTCAACACTAAAACGATCTTATATCCTCAGGAGATCAAATGAAATAAAATATGGCTTTAGTGAATTTAAGCTGTTAAATAACTTGCTGATATTACGTCATCACTCTGAATTTTGTTTATACATTAACAAATTTTATTCAAATAGACTGGGCAGTTGTAGCAAATTAACAATCGATATGCTTAGATATAATTTTTGTTTTTTGGATTCAAATTTCATCATTGGTTTTTTCTAACATCCCACAACCACGATATTTGTTCTTGGTTATGTATCGGATAAAATATCGCAGTCGTACTGCTTAGATTGTTAAGATTACACATTACGTTAACAAAAAACACCGTCGTCACAGTTACAATTTCACTATCCGTTTTATCACATAGCAAAATCAGTTTCTCTCTTACTGTCTGTTTACATACAATAATCATTGAACAGTTTGTAGCTTAGTGTGTGATTATAATAAATTCGGACAATGTAGTCCTTATTTCAAAATTTGCATTACTATTAAAAATTCGTTAAATCAAGTTCGCGAGCTTGAAGTAATCACCAAACACATTGTATTTAACCGGTCGTCGTACAACATAACAAAACAACCGTCAGTCCCACGCACTTACGCGTTTCAACCTTCCATGATCATCATCAGAATGCGACGGCAAACTGACTAGCGAGGATCAAACTGCATTGCATATATATGGAAAGCAAAATTAGATATGCGGCTCTCACCTCTACCAGTCTTGCATACATTATACGTGACTGGAAATGTCGGCTGAGGAATTCTTATGCAGTCACGAACATTAACTGTTTGTAGCATTCGCCACCCACATACATTTAGACAATACAATTAAATTAAAAAAATATGGCGCGGGTGGTGGTAACAATTCTTTAAAGAAAGTTTGCGAGCTTGAAGTAAACACCAATCCCATCGTATTTAACCAGTCGCAAATTTGATTTAAAGAATTGTTACCACCAGCCGCGTAATCAATTATAGTTTAATGGTATCGTCTATATATATGTGTGTGGCGAAAGCTACAAACAGTTCATGTTCATGACTGCTTAGAAATTGTGCAGGCGACATTTACGGTCACGTACAATGTATGCAAGGCTACTAGACGAGAGAGCGGACATATCTAATTTTGAATTCCATATATATGCAATGTGGTTTGATCCTCGCTAGTCAGTTTGCCGTCGTACTCTGATGATGATCAAGGAAGTTTGAAACGCGTCAGTGCGTGCGACTGGTGGTAGTTCTGTTTTGTTGTACGACAACTGCTTAAATACAATGTGATTGGTGTTTACTTCAAGCTCGCAAACTTGATAAAAATAATTTGATTACTAGTTTTTTTAATAATCCTAACTAGGCTGCATTTCACCATATTGTAGCGCTTAAATCTTAATTTGTACAAACTCTTCATTTTTCGTGTGCATTATTGACAAACGTGCAAGTTTGAAATAAATTATTTAAGAAGAAATACACTGGAACAACAAAATTATTAGTATCCCCATTATAGAAATATTTGCAGTTTATTTAGTTACATAGATCTGTAAACATCTTCCAGTTGATATGGCGCATTTAACGTGTGCATTTAAAGCTTTGATATTCTGAAAATTGGCACACAGATTTTTCCACATAATATTGTTTATGGTGCAGTTCTTTAAAGTAATTAACATATTTATAAATGTTACAATAAGCCAAATTCTGTTTCTGAGGAAATATTGCTATACATTCCAAACATCTAGTTCGTCAATTTATAGCTTGCGTTAAGAAATTGTTAGAGAATAGATTCGTTAAATGGCATTCATGAGGTTTATTAAGTTCAACTACAACGACGTTATATCCATGGACGTGAAAAATGTCTTAAAAGGCTTAATCATAAAGATTCTCTTTTTAGTTCAGCCATAATTATGCATATGTAGTTTTAATTGAGAATAGATCATCCCGGGGGGCAGTTATTTTAAAGCAGGAATGTAAGCACAGTTAAATAATGCTATTTTCGTTTCAACAGAACTCAATTTGACTGAACTATCTGGTACTATATATAGCCAATTTTTAAAGCGGGAAGGATAATGTTTGAGTTAGCGCACATAGTACAACAAAAAAACGGGAAACGGGAAATGGACGTGCTGGGAAATGCGCGTAAAGACGCACACGCGCCAAGAGTTTCCATTTTATATTAAATCAATATAAATGATCAACAGTTCGTGGCTGCTTTTCAAGAAATGACGGGTTGGTTAGTCAAGATTCAAAAGAAAATGAATATAATAAAGCAATTAACGATTTAATGTCTAATGGCTATCCCAGACAATTAATTTAAACAATTATTAAAAGGGGAATTAGACAGAAACAGACGTATTTCGGGACTGAAAAGAAAACAGTTTACCTAAACATCCAATTTAAGGGGGATGCAGTTTGCGAATGGCACAAAGGAAAGTTGAAGCAGCATTAACACGCACATTTAATGCAGCTAATCTACGAGTGTTATTTAGGGTAGCACACTTGCCTTTACCAGCAATCAAAGAGAGACAGCCGTAAATGTCGACATCGAATATTATTTATCAAAATACGTGCGCAAGTTGTCCATCAACTTACGTAGGCCGATCGACCATACGGTTAATTACTTAAACGCCTGTTTTAAATCAAATGGTTAATATACGTCTGCAATAGCGCAGCACATCGTCGAAACATCGCACGTATGTTCTCCAGACATAGCGTTCAAAATAATTACTAAATGCAATAACAAAAGGAAGCTAGCCACATACGAAGCCTTATGGTTAAACAAATTTCAGCCGGATTTATGCAAGCAGAAGAAGCATGTTCAGGCATTGAGCTTGAACTGGATGTGACGCACGCATCTGATTGGTTTCCGTTTTTTCACACTCGCTCTATAGTCTCATATTTCTATCTTGTTTTGCTTTCCAATTTTTTATAAAGATATGTTCATTAGTAGATACTTGAGGAGATAATGGGAAAGAAATGTTTCTTGTATCTGATAAAATTTCTTTTTGTTATTTCACAAATTTTAAGAACTTGTTTTGTTAATTTAGCTGAGGATTAAGAATGTTGCATTCTACAGCGGTTTATTTTTATAAAGAGGGAAAACGTAAAAGGATTTAATGATTTGCAGCTCAACAAAGAATTTAGTTAAATGAAGCCAAGCAAAGGTTCATGTAGCGTTCTTATGAATACGCATAATTAAATTAATCAAATAAGCAATATTCTTTGGGATTAACAGAAATTATAACCTTGCCAAGCTAAAACAGAATGATCGGAAACTACCGATCAACAAGGCGTGTGAAATAACCCAAAAAAGAATCTATCATGAAATCGATAATATCATACGTCGCCTCAAACAAGCAAAACCAGTGGTCAAACTCGCGGCCAGAATGTATGGCGTGCCGATAATGCCTAAAGTATTTGTAACGAGCAACACGCCGCGATTAAAACCCTTTGTGTCAATGATCAAAACTACACAGCCCAAACTCGCGAGAGAGAAAAAATAGATTCACCAACCAGTAAAAATTGAAATGCAAAGCAATTGGGTTCGCGATACCTTTGGGTTTGTAAATAAAATGTAGTCGTACTGTCATGAATAGAATATATATTGAAAGCATCAATGTTAATAAAAAAATTATTTACTCTGTATGTTTATCGATAATAACTACCCATCATTCACCTTCAATGGTCAATATTTCACACAAGTCTATCGAGTGGCCATGAACAGTCTACTGACTAATGCCTACCTGTTCCACCTGGAAACATCAAAACTAGAACCACTAATTTAAAAATGCAGCCATGCATATCTGAGACATGTTGATGTCACATACGTAATATAAACTGAAAATGCTTCAGGATTTGAACAACTTGGATCATCACATTCAGTTTATCTGCGAATGCTAAAACCCTCAGTCTAACGCAGTGTCGTTTCATGACGTAACGCTATTAAGACATGAAGATGGCAGTCTAAAAAAGAAAATGTGTCAAAAGCAGACATGGACAGGATAGTACATCCTTTACCACAGCGCCGTACCGATTTCGCAAAAACGAAATTTTATACACAATTTATCCGACAGAATAAAGAAAACAGGTTTCAAATGCTTTCAATGTCAAGAAATGGCGCTGCTCATAGCAGAGTTTTCTAGAAAACGGGTACCCCAAACATTATGTTGAATCAAATATGAATCATAAAACGCGGAAAAACTTAATGCAACCGTGCCTAACCAGGAGACAATATAACTCTTTATACCCTTTCAAGGAGACGCATCATCCTAAATATTTACTCGAAGAACAAGAAATGCAGCGACTTCTCGTATACCCGTTTCACAATTGATGCCTATTTAAAGTAAAAAACACCAAATAAATTTAAACGCAAATGATGAGCTCCCTGAAATTGATTAGCTAACATTGTTTAATTATGTGAATGCTATTGCTATGCACGCCGGACTAGCGGATTCGCAAGGAAGTATATTCAAGTACATTTAAGACTATGCACAGCTGGCATAAGAGAGAAAGCTTCCACAATAGCTGAACAAATTGTTTGTACAAATCAAACTCCAAATCGGTCGGCTTTTAAAGTGTTTTTCAATGAAAATTAACAAAGCACAGCTGAGTCTGTTTTATGCAACATTCTTAATGCTTATCTAGACAGACAAAAGTAGTTTGTGCATAATTTGAATATAAACCAGTAATTGATTTTGTGTGTGTGTGTGTGTGATACGCGTTACAAAGCAATTATTTTTCTTGTTTCCTGTTTTTAGTTGTATTATGTTTACTTAATGCAAATTTTATCCACTTGCTTTGAAAAATCTATATAAAGTACCACATATTACAGTCGAATTGATTTCTAGCAAATAAAAATAAATTTTCTTAAAATAATGAATGAGTAACATATGCGATAACAATGTCCACGATTTGATTTTCCAGATACACCAGGTGGTTATTTTACAACATTTTTCTTTGATTTTACACCGCCATCGCTCCACTCTAAACTACGTTTAATAGCG
Source organism: Eudiplozoon nipponicum (assembly GCA_029291075.1). Classification (NCBI taxonomy): domain Eukaryota; kingdom Metazoa; phylum Platyhelminthes; class Monogenea; order Mazocraeidea; family Diplozoidae; genus Eudiplozoon; species Eudiplozoon nipponicum. Next base: position 47,987 of record JAQBSW010003083.1, read on the forward strand.
GTGTGCTTGTGCATACCCCGTTATTTAATTAATGTCGTATCTGCTGATAAATGCCCATTGCCGACCTCAATTGTTAGTGGTGTTATCTTCCTTGCACTTCGTTTACGTTTCTTTCTGAAGCCAATTTTCTCTCTAGAAACGCCTTGTTACTCCTACTAAATAGCATTTTTAAGTGCATGGATGTCATCCTTTTCTGATTATTATTTCTATTTGAGCGTTGATAGATACCGTGATTAGCTTGATGAATACTGGCCTCGAATAGTCAGACTTCTTTCATACCCGGTAGCATTTAACGATATTTATATCAGCGGAATTCATTATAATTTCACATTCATTTTAACTACATCGTAAGGGGCAAGGTTACTCTTCAAGTTAAGCAATAGAAAGTGATCACTTTTGAAGTTTTGGACAGATTATTCATTAGAAAGTTAATGAACAGATATTAGCCAGATTAGTTTGTAGCATTATGTTTTTTATTTCGTTAATATTTCTGCCAACTCCACCCACGGTTGAGCATCAAATCTTATCTCGTTTAACGCAGCTTCTGGTCCCCGAATATGTGTATTAGAATATATAGTTCCTTTTTCAGATATAGCCAACATTTTTTCATACAGGCACAAGTACGACTCAATTTTTCTCAATTTTGTCTTCATCATTTTGTTTCTCAAATGAACATTTCTAAGTGAACTCATAAGTTTCTCAATCATTTTTAAAATAGCAAAATTTAATGTGCAAAATGCTATTTTAGATACCCCGCGCGTGACAAATTTTTATTTAGCAAGAAGCCATACATTAAGGACGGCTGTAATCCTGCTGTACAAATACTGCGCAACCATAAATGTTATCCTCAACGTCACGCACCTTGCACAAAATTTACTTCCCGTAGTGATTCTGGATATCGTTGAGAAATCGACCAGTTTACCTTGGTCTAGGAAATGTATCAAATTAATATCTTCTGCGAAATGTAATGTTTATTCAATGTTCATAATATATATATATATATATATATATATATATATATATATTGTTGTAGCATCCTATTTTCCAACTTTCCTCATAAAAATATATAGCGCGTAAAGTGCGTAATACTGGCTCCTTCTGATGAGTCACCAATAAGCACGAAACGGATGTGTACGGAATGATACTTTCCGTTCATGCTGTCTTTGGTTTATTCTTCTGGTCATATTTGAACTAATCCCATAATTTGTGCGCAACACCTAACACACAATTGAACTATCATGTTGTTGGAACTTTTAAATGATTAGGCTGGGTGCTTTTTTTAATATAAACTAGTGTATAAATATAACCCTTTCATTTAAACCAACGAAATCCTGGCCTAAAGATTGAAGCGTTCCACCAACATAATTATATATATTCCAAACTTCGGAACCAAAGACAATATTTCCACCAAACGCAATTGTAAACTTGGTATATTCTGTGATTTCATGTAGTTTTCTGAATTAGATGATCTGTACAGTTTAATAAATCAGAATTAAAAAATAATTGATTGCGCGGGTGGTGGTAACAATTCTTTAAATCAAGTTTGCAAGCTTGAAGTAAACACCAATCCCACTGTATTTAATCAGTCGTTGAGCAACACAACAAAACTACCGCCGGTCGGTAGTTTTGTTATGTTGTTCGACGACTGGTGTTTACTTCAAGCTCGCAAACTTGATTTAATAAATCAGAAGCTATTGATAGGAAATTCATTGTATAGAGTAATGAGCATGTATTTGTTTGTGTGTGTGAAACTGTTTATATAAACAGAATATAATTAATTGTGACGCTTTAATATACAGGAGTTATAGCTTGTAGGGGAACATTATTTTTAGCAGTTAAATTGAGTATTTTCTTGACCTGGGTCATCCTATCTCCAATGCATTTACTTGCATTAATTATTTTTAATCTATCTTACTCAACAGTACACATGTTTATACCGTACTTTAAAAGTTTTGTATCGTTGGGCAGTGCTATAATAATATATTTCATTTTCGCCATTAACATTCGCGGGAAGCAGATTGGCATTTGTAGACGTGCAAGAATTTGAATATTCTCCATTTATATATATGCAAGACGCTTATGCCTATTTTCATTATGATATATAATTAGTCCCGTCATTCGGAAGGTTTCAACACATATACTATTCACTGAGATATTGGAGCGTCAATTATTGCCGATTGACTCACTCGTTTTGAGGCAATAAGCTACCAAACCACACGCCAAAAGTAGAACTCCTCAATTCATTAGGAGTATATACAATACCTAGCAAATATTGCCCGATAAAGGTACATAGAGAAGAACATAAAACGGAAAACTATTGAAACATAACAAGATAATCAGTAAAGGCTGAAAACGCATTGTGTTATGCACTTAAAACTAGTTAATGAGATTAATTATGGAATCAAATGTAATAAAAACGGAATGTACATAATGAGTGTAAAATCGGTAGAAAAATTATTAGGCTCAATATTTGATAAGGCATTTTCAAGTATCAGAAAACGTGAGTTAAGTAAATCATAGTTAAAAATAAAACAGAGCAAGAGACCTCGACTATGAATTATGACATTGGGAACTGGTTGAGGAGGCTTAGAATAATTTTATGGAATTCCGCCGTCTTGTCTTTTCAATTGAATTTATTTTAACTGGTGTTTTGTCTTTCTGTCGAGACTTTAATTAATTCTATTTTAATTTTTTTTATTTGAATTTATCTGGCCAAAACCTTTATAGAATGTGGATTCCTTCAAGTGGCGATCTTAATAAGCTTTTCTATTTAAATCAATATTGGTATATCAGTTCATGACTAAAATTTTCTATGGCTCTCTTTCCAATATCTCTTCTAAGTAACTTTCAGTAATATTTTATGGACATCAATTAGGTCAATGAGCATATTTATCATTTTTCATTTTAATCTAAATTATTTTGTCCTTATCAATAAAATATATTATTTTTTGCATTTTTTCATTAACTCATATTCAATTCTCCACATAAGCGATTGCACATAGGATGTAATTATTAAGCCGGAAATTGAGTACTTTGTGCATTGAGCGTTTTATGGTAATTGGATTGAGAAGGATAGAGGTTCACTCTACTTTATTCGTATACGCTCGATATTGAGGGAACTAACATTTTTTCTAATATGTTTATTTATATATGCATGGATGTACATAGTTTTTATAGATGGATACTTATGTGTTTATAGAAGATGTGGGTATACATAATTATGTATTTTGCTGAGTTACTACATTCATTGCAAATCGCATATGCTTGACGTTTAGGTAAACCCGCACTGTTGCTTATGTTATACGTGCATAAATATATATGGTTTGTACACGTATATATATATATATATAGGTGTATATAAATAAATTTATGTATAGTATAGGCATAAATAAGTGTGTATAGTGTCTGGTCATAAATGACATAGATAAGCAGAACTCTATGCTTTCGGCCACACCTAATGCTATCTGGCGCTAAAATGTAAAATATAAAGGATTATGTATGAATGAGCAAGACGGTGACTATCTATTGTTCATCAATAGTATTAACGGTGGGCTTTCTTGCTGATGTACATGTGGGTAATTAATTATTATAAGCGTCATATTTAGTTTGATTCACGACTTCGTTATTGCTATTTCTCTCTCCCCCACTTGCCTATCTAAATCTCTATCTCTAAGTAGCCCTCATTCATAGCCTATTGACATCAAATATTTCAAAGAACGAATGTTTGATTTCTCATTAGGCCACTGAACCGGAAGAACTTTTATTAGCTGACGCTAACATATCATGTAATTAACTGATGAAACCGAATGAATGAATACAACAAAACATATAGCTTTGAGACAAGAGTTTATTCCAGGTTGGGCAAATTTTACATACTAGAGAGGCACGAAAATTTGACCTTGAATGAATATGGACGTCCAAGACCCTGGTGCCGTTCATATCGGTCCGCACGAAAGTAAAATCAGGTTTACCGGCGGAATTCAAATCGCTTCCACACCCGACCACCCGATTGATAATTTTACGTAGATGCCAATAGGATAACCTCGAGTAAGCTGGATAACAATTATTTTTAAGACTAGGGAAAATCGTCAAAAACACATGCGTTCAAATTGGGCAGCCCGGTAAAATCTGGCATCATTAATGGAATAAATAAATATGACATTCAAGCGCTTTGCAATAAAAATCAACCTAATCGTAAGAACAATTCATTTATTTGACAAGTTTTTACTCTAAATTGCCATCTCCGCAATTGTAGGTTTCCTATTCATGTCAAGTCCTGAACTGGTCAATTATTTGAAATAAAAGCCGATGGTATGACGAAGAAAATTTGACTCTCGTGTCATACATAAATATAAATTATTATTTTTATTTCCAGTCAGAAAGTTCAACCTACAAATCTGTTTTTACCTCCAACTTTGTTAATGGTTCCTCAGTTGACTAGCTAGTTTGAATGAAGTTGAAACTGCATGCTATAATTCGTTACCGGATAACCGTAATAATCCTCTATTGGGCTTTGAAGGTCAACACGCGTTAGTATGTGTGGTTTGCTGAAGATTTACTATGTTCTACAAATGAGAAGATAAATCGAATTGGTATTTATTTTATGTCCGCAATGTAAGCGGTAGTTTTACAACTGTAGATTTGGCATCTGCCTTGAGCAGGTTTAAATAAATCTGCTTAGATTAAGCTTTTTAAACGTGTTTTGGTGGTGTCTCATTCTAATGCGGTTTTCACCGCGTTACTTTGAATTTGCGTATGTCAATCCTGTTTAATTTGTTTCCTGAAAAAAAGTTTAATAGCCACAATTATCAAAACATCTTCAAGGAAATTGAAAATGTTTGTACTTTTAACGACCGAATAATAAACTGCATAAAAATCAAGTAAGCGAAAAATATGATTAAATAAGTGTATTCACAATGAAAACTTTTTCTACTTAATAATCTTTGTTGTTCCTTTTTTAGCTAAAAATCTTACTACATTGCAACTAATTAGTTATAGATATTGGTGGAACCCAATGATAGGCCTAACCTCGTTATTTCTGAAAAACTAACCAAATGAAAAATAGTCCTCGCAATTTAAAAAAAAAAACATTATTTGTAACTAAAGCAATTAAACAATCATTGATTGCGCGGCTGGTGGTAAAAATTCTTTCAATCAAGTTTGCAAGCTTGAAGTAAACACCAATCCCATTGTATTTACCCAGTCGTCGAAGTTCATAGCAAAACTACCACCAGTCGCACGCACTGACGCGTTTCGACCTTCCATAATCATCATCAGACTATGACGGCTACCTGAATAGCAAGGATCAAACCGCAATGAATGTATGTGGAAAGCAAGAGTGGATAAATTAATTATGCTATGGTCTATATTTTGGTCTTCATAGAATTTTTTTATACTTACCAAAACTTCTGTCCTGCGGACTCCTAAGGCAGCCTCCACAGCACATTTTCTTTTTATACTTGGTTAAACAAGAAAACTATAAAACAAACAACTGGGGTGTTCAGAATTATTGTCAGAATAGTTACAGTCTGCTTAAGAATCGGCGTTAAATAGCAAGAGTTAGTTTTAGTTTTCCTCTTTGAAAGACAAATAGAGATGAAAAATTATCAGTGATAAATACGGCGAAATCAATTTAAAGTTTAATTTTGTGTGGGCAGAAATGGCGTTCCGTCACAACTCTGTGAGTTTGGAGTGCAGCTTTGAATATTGATTACATGATAGTTTTTGCCCGTCTATACGCGTTGATAATTATTTTAACCAATGAGAATGAATAGAAAAAAAAACAAAGGAGAAGCCATAAAACGACGTTTTTCTTTCCTTAGTTGCAATCTGATTTAAAGTCAATTTTTGCGGTTTATTTATTAAAACTTTGAACAATACAATGTGTGGATAACTTATAAAATTTCTATGTTAATTGGGTCTATTCGGTATAATTCCTTATATAACTTGCCGTGAACATACATATTACTGCATATTATGATTATTTCGAATTGCCTTTACTTCAATGGAAAGGCTAGAAGCTTACAAAATAGCATGAATTCATACTGGCACGTCAATGTTACTTCTGTATTTCTGCGCTGTTGTGAGTAAAATGGTCGATCGTACCTCATAGGCCAAGAAGAAGTTAAAGTCCGGTTGATGAATTCTGATCTAATCTTAACCGCTAGACGTGACCTTAACATTTCACTTTTATCTAATTTAATGCAGATAAGCAATGTTTATCTTTGAACCCTCTTTCATTTGGTAGCATCAAAACCGACCAATTGATTCTTAGGTCGGTAAAATCTTGAATGTTGTTCATTTTCAGGTGCTCTGATTATTGGCCTCGATGAAATAGACAAGGTGGAGCGCAAAGTAATAAAAGAAATTAAGATTTTGACAGATGCCGGTTTTATTGATGAGGCCACTGCACAGAAGCTCAAGCCAGTTGGATCATCTACACCAATAATGTACGGATTACCAAAAACACACAAAAGAGGTTGTCCTATGAGGCCAATTTTATCAATGGTAAATTCTCCGTTTCATGCACTAGCTAAATGGCTAGTTCGTTTACTTGAACCATTACGTAAACTACTAGGTAATCATTCGGTTGCCGATTCGTTTGAGTTTGTAAACAAAATTCAAGATATAAATGTTAAAAACAAGATTATGGTATCTTTTGATGTTACGTCTTTGTTTACAAATGTTCCAATTGATGAAACCATTGACATTATAGTCAAAGCGGTAGAACACGATATATTACCATCGCCGGTGCCAGGTCAAACTCTACGCAAGCTTATCTTTTTATGCACGAAAGACGTACGATTTCGTTTTAATGGAAACATCTACAAACAGACTGATGGTGTCGCAATGGGAAGCCCCTTATCTCCAGTGTTGGCTGAGATTTTTCTAGGGCACCTAGAAAATACATCATTAAAGAGTGACATAAGTAAATGTGCTCAATATATACGGTACGTGGATGATATATTTCTTGTACTTAAGAACAGGTCGCAATCACGAACATTGCTTCAAAGTTTCAACAAAGCACATAAGAATATCGGCTTCACGTCAGAGCACGAGAAAGATGACTGTCTGCCTTTCCTAGATGTACTATTAAAGAAAGAAACTAATGGTAAATTAAACAGAACAATTTACCATAAACCAACATGGTCTGCACAGTATTTGCATTACAGCAGTTTTGTGCCATTTCAATATAAATTATCAACAGTTCGTGGTTGCTTTTCAAGAATTGACAGGTTGGTTAGTCAAGATTCTAAAGAAAATGAATATAATAAAGCAATTAACGATTTAATGTCTAATGGCTATCCCAGACAATTAATTGAATCAATTATTAAAAGGGGAGTTAACCAGAAACAGACGTACTATGGGCCAGAAAAGAAAACCGTCTACCTAAACATCCCATTTAAGGGGATGCAGTTTCCCGAATGGCACAAAAGAAAGTTGAAGCAGCATTGACACGCACATTTAATGCAGCCAAACTACGAGTGTTATTTAGGGTAACACACTTGCCTTTACCAGCAATCAAAGAGAAACAGCCGTTAATGTCGATATCAAATATTATTTACCAATATACATGCGCAAGTTGTCGATCAACTTACGTAGGCCGATCGACCAGACGGTTAATTACTCGAATGAGAGAACATTGCAACTTGAACGCCTGTTTTAAATCAAATGGTGAATACACGTCTGCTATTGCGCAACACATCATCGAAACATCGCACGTATGTTCTCCAGACGTAGCATTCAAAGTAATTACTAAATGCAAAAACAAAAGGGAGCTAGCCACATACGAAGCCTTATGGATAAACAAATTGCAGCCGGATTTATGTAAGCAGAAGAAGCACGTACAAGCATTGAGCTTGAACTGGATGTGACGCACGCAATTTGATTGGTTTCTATTTTTCACACTCTCTTTGTTCACATATTTCTATCTTGTTTTGCTTTCCAATTTATATATAAAGATATGTTCATGAGTAGATATTTGAGAAGACCATGAGAAAGAAAATTTTCTTATATCTGATAAAATTTCTTTTTGTTTTTGCACACAGGAAGGGTACAATGAATTTTATTAAAGCTCGCATTTCAAAAGAATCTTTCAGAAAACTAGATGAACTAGTGACGCTTAAGTGTAGAGCGCAAAGAACGTCATTGTGGAAAGAACATTATTATCAGTGTATTAAACAATTACGGTTCCCAGGTGATTTGGTACGCAGTTTACGAAATTCAAAACTACGAGTCAACCGAAGAAATCTTACAAGGTTGGCGTATTCTAAAATTGAGCAGTTGAAGGAAGATGAAGCAGTGCTACAGGCAAGAATTGGGTATGTATCTCGTGTATTTGATGAACTAAGTCTTTTTCCAAGAATGAAATTTTTGATTTTTTGCCGACAGTTATAAGGAAAGGTAAAGCAAGAATTTAGAAAAAATTGGGAAAAGATGTCAAACCTGAAGTTGTGTGTGATTTAATACCGACCGATCTTGATAAGCGTGTGCTTAACTTATCAAAGGTGCCAATCGATCAGCTAACAATGGAGGCTCTATCGATGGGCCGAAATTATGGAATACATCCTTCTAATAAATGCGATGTTGATTTTGAGGCAGCATTTGAATTGTTATTTGAACAAACAGCTGACTTGGAGCCTACCAGTATTGATTATAAAAATTGGTTCAAGGCTACACTAGTTGATCAGGCTTCACACCTGAAATCGTCTAAATGCGCAGAGCAGCATGCGTTAACAAAGCAGCATCTAAATGCACTTAGAAATATCAGCAGAAATGCAGACATCAAAATACTACGCGCTGATTAAGGAAAGAGCGCAGTTATAATGGACAAATCGGACTACGTACAAAAGATGGAAAACGTGTTAAATGACAATAAAAAATTCACACGTCTAGACGATAAATCAGATGAAATAGACAAGGTGGAGCGCAAAGTGATAAATGAAATTAAGATTTTGACAGATGCCGGTTTTATTGATGAGGCCATTGCACAGAAGCTCAAGCCAGTTGGATCATCTACACCAATAATGTACGGATTACCAAAAACGCACAAAAGAGGTTGTCCTATGAGGCCAATTTTATCAATGGTAAATTCTCCGTTTCATGCACTAGCTAAATGGTTAGTTCGTTTACTTGAACCATTACGTAAACTACTAGGTAATCATTCGGTTGCCGATTCGTTTGAGTTTGTAAACAAAATTCAAGATATAAATGGTTAAAACAAGATTATGGTATCTTTTGATGTTACGTCTTTGTTTACAAATGTTCCAATTGATGAAACCATTGACATTATAGTCAAAGCGGTAGAACAAGATATATTACCATCGCCGGTGCCAGGTCAAACTCTACGCAAGCTTATCTTATTATGCACGAAAGACGTACGATTTCGTTTTAATGGAAACATCTACAAACAGACTGATGGTGTCGCAATGGGAAGCCCCTTATCTCCAGTGTTGGCTGAGATTTTTCTAGGGCACCTAGAAAATACATCATTAAAGAGTGACATAAGTAAATGTGCTCAATATATACGGTACGTGGAGGATATATTTCTTGTACTTAAGAACAGGTCGCAATCACGAACATTGCTTCAAACTTTCAACAAAACACATAAGAATATCGGTTTCACGTCAGAGCACGAGAAAGATGACTGTCTGCCTTTTCTAGATGTACTATTAAAGAAAGAAACTAATGGTAAATTAAACAGAACAATTTACCATAAACCAACATGGTCTGCACAGTATTTGCATTACAGCAGTTTTGTACCATTTCAATATAAATTATCAACAGTTCGTGGTTGCTTTTCAAGAATTGACAGGTTGGTTAGTCAAGATTCTAGAGAAAATGAATATAATAAAGCAATTAACGATTTAATGTCTAATGGCTATCCCAGACAATTAATTGAATCAATTATTAAAAGGGGAGTTAACCAGAAACAGAGGTATTATGGGCCAGAATAGAAAACAGTCTACTTGAACATCCCATTTAAGGGGGATGCAGTTTCCCAAATGGCACAAAAGAAAGTTGAAGCAGCATTGACACGCACATTTAATGCAGCCAAACTACGAGTGTTATTAAGGGTAACACACTTGCCTTTACCAGCAATCAAAGAGAAACAGCCGTTAATGTCGATATCAAATATTATTTATCAATATACATGCGCAAGTTGTCGATCAACATACGTAGGCCGATCGACCAGACGGTTAATTACTCGAATGAGGGAACATTGCAACTTGAACGTCTGTTTTAAATCAAATGGTGAATACACGTCTGCTATTGCGCAACACATCATCGAAGCATCGCACGTATGTTCTCCAGACGTAGCATTCAAAGTAATTACTAAATGCAAAAACAATAGAGAGCTAGCCACATACGAAGCCTTATGGATAAACAAATTGCAGCCGGACTTATGTAAGCAGAAGAAGCACGTACAAGCATTGAGCTTGAACTGGATGTGACGCACGCAATTTGATTGGTTTCTATTTTCCACACTCTCTCTATGTTCAAATTTTTCTATCTTGTTTTGCTTTCCAATTTATATATAAAGATATGTTCATGAGTAGATGTTTGAGAAGACCATGAGAAAGAAAATTTTCTTATATCTGATAAAATTTCTTTTTGTTTTTGCACACAAGAAGGGAACAATGAATATATATATATATATATATATATATATATATATATATATATATATATATATATATATATATATATTGATAGTTTCTAATTTCACCATTTTTTAAAATGTAAGAACAAAACAACGTACTCCATGGAATAACATTTATTAATAAATCTTATTTCTACCAGTATCTACAGCCATTATTCTGGATTCGTTAGTATATTCGTTCATTCAATCCCACTGTACATGTGTTGTAACCAATCTCCTCTTCGTTATTCTAGCCTTTGTTTTGCGCAATTTAGACCACTACTTTTGTGCAATTTAGACCACTCCTTTTGCGTAACGTCATTTGGTGTGTCATCGCTTTCATTGTAATTGCGTCCGTAATTGATGTATGTGTCGCATTTTGCGAAGCGTTGGTTATTTTTAAAGGCATGTCAGTCATGTCTTTGTTCCAGTCCAATTTAATTTCTTTTTGAATTATTTTCTGCACGTTTAAGCAGGGCTTCAGCTTATTAATTGCAATAGCTTCAAAAGCTAGAAGCATTTTCTCTGTTTTTGCCTTGTAGAGAACTGAAAAATTGTTACTACTAACAGCATGACCTGTGAGTAGTACATGTTCGCAAATTGCTGATTTTTGTGCAGGAGCTGCACCCCTCTTTAATAGTTTTTGAGGGAGATGCTGATTTATTCTAGTTTCGAGCCTCTTTTTTGATCTGCCGATGTACTGAGCGTTGCAGGTACATTGAAATTTGTATACAGACAAAGGTGTTGACGTCACAGAGAGGCTATCTTTTTTCATTCGTGCGCATCAGTTTTGTTGTGTTGAACACCACTCTCACCTGTATTGATGGAAACTGTGCTTTTGTCGCTCGAATTACTTTTCGTTTGAAGATTTCCGCTGGAAGATCACCTCCAAAGGGAACACTAAGCGTTACTATCTGGGGAGTTTGATTTTCTTCCAAATTGGCCACGATTTTGTTGCGTTGCCTCAAGTTGTATTCGATGAACCAGTCCGGATAGCCATTATTTCTCAACGCTTCGCGAAGCAAATTTAGCTCTACTTCAATGTTGCCCGGTGAACAAATCCTGCGTATTCGTGTGCCCAAATTCATTATTAGGTTTCTTTTGTACGCCCTTGGCACACTACTCATATAATGGACATATTGTCCAGTCCAGCTTGATTTCTTGTGAACTGACCTTGAGAGAGTACCTTCTTCATCTCTCGTTATTCCTACATCTAGGAAGGATAAATATCCGTTTTTTTCCTCTTCTATTGTAAACTGGATTGCCTGGTCTACCTTGTTTATGTGATGTAGCAGTGAATTTGTATCTTCATTCTGTTCAACGACCATGAAAGTATCGTCAACGTAGCGCACGTAAAAATGAGCTCCATTGATAAATGGTTTCAAACCAGTTGTTTCTAAATGGTGCATGTATATGTCTGCCAATACTGGTCCAAGAGGACTACCCATACCTATGCCGTCAATTTGTCTGTAGAAGACTCCTTGGAATACGAATTGTACGTTGGATGTGCATAATAGAAGTAGTTCTCTCATGTCGTCCACTTCTATCATTGTTTCCGCTCCTGATGATCGTATATATTCACATAGGATATTTATAGTTTTATTTACTGGAATGCTAGTAAAGAGTGACTTTATATCAGGGACACCATTTTCCTCTTTCAAATTTATGTCGCGAATTTTTTCTACGAATTGAAAGCTCTCCTGTACAACATGGTCTATTCTTCCTTTCATGATAGGCTTTATAATCCGGCATAATAGTCTGGCTGCCTTGTGCTGTGGGGAATTTATCATAGATAAAATGGGCCTGAAAGGCGGAAGTTCTTCATTGTTGGTCATTTTGTGAACCTTGGGCAACCCATATAATATCGGTTGCGTTGAACCTACGGGCTTGGCGTGTTTGCATTCTGTAATAAAAGCATTTTTGTGCTCTATGTTGATTTCTTGTTTAGCCTCGACCTTCGAAATAATTCGGTTTAGAATCTTCGTTATGGAATTTTCTAATTTTGCCGTAGTGTCGCGTTGTACCTCTTCGCGTTTAAATTTTGATTTGTCATTTAGAATTTGACTATAATCCGTATAGTTCATTAACACTACGCCTGTCCCTTTGTCTGGCTTCATGAGTCTGACTTGTTTGTTTCGTTGTAGCTCATTCAGTTCTTCTAGATGCCTTTTGGTGACCAGTTTATTGCCTTTGAATGTGCGCATATATTGGCCATACGCACTTCGGAGGTCTGATTTAAAGAGTGAGATGTCGTATTTTTCATTTGATTTGTGTTTTGTGGCATCTTCAAAGAAGCATTCCATTGATGCCTGCATATGCATTTCTTCACGTTGGTTTATTCTAGTTTTTGTTATGCAGTATTTCGGTCCAAGTGAGAGAACTTCATTTTGATGTTTTGTTATATTTATGTCGGTGTAATTAAAATAAATTTGCCTGGATTCTCAGGAAACTTTTTGAGCTTAGAACATTGCACTGCATTCCGCGCTAGTTTTTTAATCTCTCTCTTCCTCGCACCTTCTGTAATCCATGCTATCTCTTTTAAAAAATTAATTCGAATTTCATCTTCTAACATCTGCAGTTTAGACTCTAAAGATAGACATTTAAGTTTGTAGCTATCCGCTTTTGCTTCTTCTTCTTCGATGACATTTTCAAGAATGCGCTGATGAATATTCTCTGATTGATGCTGATTGGTACTTTTCCAACGCTTAATCACGTAAGTTGGGATTGTTTCCTCACATAGACAATTTTTATAATACATCACACGTTCCACACATTCACCATATCTACACGAATAGGATATATATGCATTGATTGTTTTACGTGGAATAGGGTGACCACGGTATTTCAATAAATTGATAGTTTCTAATTTCACCATTTTTTAAAATGTAAGAACAAAACAACGTACTCCATGGAATAACATTTATTAATAAATCTTATTTCTACCAGTATCTACAGCCATTGTTCTGGATTCGTTAGTATATTCGTTCATCCAATCCCACTGTACATGTGTTGTAACCAATCTCCTCTTCGTTATGCTGGCCTTTGCTTTGCGCAATTTAGACCACTCCTTTTGTGTAACGTCATTTGGTGTGTCATCGCTTTCATTGTAAGTGCGTCGTAATTGATGGATGTGTCGTATTTTGCGAAGCGTTGGCTATTTTCAAAGGCATGCCAGTTATGTCTTTGTTCCAGTCCAATTTAATTTCTTTTTGAATTATTTTCTGCACGTTTAGGCAGGGCTTCAGCTTATTAATTGCAATAGCTTCAAAAGCTAGAAGCATTTTCTCTGTTTTTGCCTTGTAAAGAACTGAAAAATTGTTACTACTGACAGCATGACCTGTGAGTAGTACATGTTCGCAAATTGCTGATTTTTGTGCAGGAGCTGCACCCCTCTTTAATAGTTTTTGAGGGGGGGGTGCTGATTTATTCTAGTTTCGAGCCTCTTTTTTGATCTGCCGATGTACTGAGCGTTGCAGGTACAATTTGGAAGAAAATCAAACTCCCCAGATAGTAACGCTTAGTGTTCCCTTTGGAGGTGATCTTCCAGCGGAAATCTTCAAACGGAAAGTAATTCGAGCGACAAAAGCACAGTTTCCATCAATACAGGTGAGAGTGGTGTTTAACACAACAAAACTGATGCGCACGAATGAAAAAGATAGCCTCTCTGTGACGTCAACATCTTTGTCTGTATACAAATTTCAATGTACCTGCAACACTCAGTACATCGGCAGATCAAAAAAGAGGCTCGAAACTAGAATAAATCAGCATCTCCCTCAAAAACTATTAAAGAGGGGTGCAGCTCCTGCACAAAAATCAGCAATTTGCGAACATGTGCTACTCACAGGTCATGAAGTAACAATTTTTCAGTTCTCTACAAGGCAAAAACAGAGAAAATGCTTCTGGCTTTTGAAGCTATTACAATTAACAAGCTGAAGTATGTATTAGGTTTTGCGAACCTAGTAACAAATTAGTTCAGTTGTGACCAGAAGGATAAACCAAAGGCAGCATGAACGGAAAGTATAATCTCATGCACATTCGTTTCGTGCTTACTGGCGACTCATCAGTAGGATCCGGTATTACGCCCTTTACCCACTATATATTTGGTAGAAGAATGTGGAATAAAAGGACGGTACAATCTCCTAGACGAATGTGTAAACCTGTAATAGTGAAGCTAACATAATCTGAAGTCAACGACAATGCGACTTCAATGCTAACTCACACTATATAATATATATACCAAGTCTGTAAAGGATACTAACACTATGGCTATTGTGTTAGTAACTGATACCTTTTTTGAAATCGATGAGTACCGGATACTAGAACTATGGTTTCCGAGTCGGTACTTGATACCAACCTGATGGATATAAATTTGTGCTAAAGTTCACCCAAATAGAGAATTACAACAATTTCCGAACACCTGTTACTCCAGTTAAACAATACACTCTGGCCTTCATCGATATCAGTTATCACATTTCGCGGTAAGCATGACATCATTCAATTCAATATATTATAGTTAAATACTGTTTTTTAGCATTGAAGTCGCATTGTCGTTGACTTTAGATTATGTTAGCTTCACCATTACAGGTTTTCACATTCGTCTAGGAGATTGTACCGTCCTTTTATTCCACATTCTTCTACCAAATATATAGTGGTTAAAGGGCGTAATACCGGCTCCTACTGATGAGTCGCCAGTAAGCAGGAAACGAATGTGCATGAGATTATACTTTCCGTTCATGCTGCCTTTGGTTTATCCTTCTGGTCACAACTGAACTAATTTGTTACTAGGTTCACAAAACCTAATACATACTTGCATATATATTAGCTCTTCGCAACAAACAGTATTTAACTGTAATAAGCTGAAGCCCTGTTTAATGTGCAGAAAATAATTCAAAAAGAAATTAAATTGGACTGGAACAATGACATAACCGACATGCCTTTAAAAATAGCCAACGCTTCGCAAAATACGACACATACATCAAATACGGACGCAATTACAATGAAAGCGATGACACACCAAATGAAGTTACGCAAAAGGAGTTGTCTAAATTGCGCAAAAGCAGTGGCCTAAATTGCGCAAAACAAAGGCCAGCATAACGAAGAGGAGATTGGTTACAACACATGTACAGTGGGATTGGATGAACGAATGTACTAACGAATCCAAAATAATGGCTGTAGATACTGGTAGAAATAAGATTTATTAATAAATTTTATTCCATGGAGTACGTTGTTTTGTTCTTGCTTATATATATATATATATATATATATATATATATATATATATATATATATATATATATATATATATTGATCCGATTGATCCCCATTTCCAAGTACGCATCTGTTTCGTCTACGATCAGGCTGGGTGCGTATTCGTACCCTTATTCCGAAGACTTCAACATCGTTCTTTCTAACCAATGGAAATGAGGTGCGATCTAATCTTGGAAAGGGACGAATACGCACTAACACCTGATCGAACAGAAACATATACGCACTTGAAAATGGAGATTAATCGGATCGTTGTGAAACTGAGAGTGCAAATCGATAACCCGCGGACGCAAATCGCGGTGATTCCATAAACCTAGAGATTATATTAGGAATGAAACAGCTGTTGAAATATCGTTAGGTTCGATTGGGGATGCAGCTTTATCTAATGGTAAGAAAAGATGACTGAATGAAACAGAATCTGAAGCTAGTTCTGGTAAGAAATAAAAAGAACGTCAGATTGAGACTGGCTTTATAGTGGGCTTATTATATAATTAATGTTTAATCAATTGATGAGAATATATTTTTTCGAAATTTTATCCTTCAACTATTCGTTTATCTTTAAAACTCTAAGTAAGTGAAACGATTATTAAAGCACTTTTATCTTCTTTCCTTATATTACTTATTCTTTCGTTAACTAATTTTCAAAATTTTCTTATCTAACCATCACTTAAAAGAAACATGTTGCGCGACAGGGAATAGATTATTTACCTGATTTTCGGATTGCGTGCCGAATTGTTTGAATCCACTGTCTTCATGATTTCGCCAAATATTTCGATCTCCGGGTATGGAGATCTTTTTCAATGGTAAGCACATCACCCACTAAGTTGACAATCAATATGTCAAGTGGAAATATTAGTTTAAACTGCCCCATTTATACTTCTTGTTAGATCTCTTAAGCATAACTTGTTTTTTTTTAAATACTAGAAAAATGTATGTCAAATTGGTTTATTTATTTGTCTGCATGTGTACACTCTTTGAAATGAGATTACAGTGATTTAATGACAATTACTGGCAACTCACTAGATAAAAAAAACAAGTTATGCTCAAGAGATCTAACAACAAGTATAAATGGGGCAGTTTAAACTAATATTTCCACTTTAAATATTGATTGTCATCTTAGTGGGTGAATTGCTTACCACTGAAAAAGATCTCCATACCCGGAGATCGAAATATTTGGCGAAATCATGAAGACAGGATTCGAACAATTCGGTGCGCAATCCTAAAATCAGGTAAATAACCATCACTTATTTTATTTATTTTACTACTTAAGTTTCTTATTTTAATGAATATGACATTTTTGTCTTGCCCATTATCTACTGAGATCAATCCGGTAATAAAGCGTTTCAAACGTTAAGAAAAAAAAATAGTCTGACATGAGCAAAGGGTAAATTAATGTTATTGATCACAATTTATTTAGTATGGACGTACATGAGTATTAATAATATTTAACTTAATTTTTTTAGTTAAATACGCAAACACACGTGCACAGGCGTTCGTTTATTTAATGTTATGACAAAAACTTTTATTAAACAAGCCAATCCTGTGTATGACATGAGTGGTTTTAGTGAAATTTCGTACGTGCATAGATCACTTATCACGCCACTTCACATGTTGCGTATAAAACAAATAGTCTAATACAAGTAAATGGTACATTCATATGGGAATAACAGTAATGGATATATATATATATATATATATATATATATATATATATATATACTCTATCATCATCATTTCCAGCCACACAAAAGTCAAGTGACTAATGTTTCACCGCCATATAACCATAAGGAGTGGAAAAAAAGTATATAAGTGAATTTAGATAAATTATTATTGAGATTTACGAGAGAGGGAGAGGGGTAGAGAGAGAAGGAAAACCTTGCTACTATGAGTAAATTTATCAGGATAACTCACAGAAATGAGGCAAACTAAACCTCTCCACAACACCATTATGGCCAAGTTAGCATTCGGGCAAGGCGACATCAGCAACACAGCTTCCTTGCGGATTTCACCGTATCACGTCATAAACAAACCGAACCTCGCAGCTAACTTTGCCCTACTAAGAAAAGAAAGTTACGAAGATGATTCTACTATACATCTGCAACAAGATCGCCACTGAGCTCGATTCGCTGCCATATCGCTAAGGGTTTCTAACCAAGAACTGTGATGTGCACGAGGACCCCATCCCGGCAGACGAGTGGATCCTATACTACCCAATTTGGATGTAAGTGACTTTAATTGTTTCTGCCATGTCAAAATCTGCCCACCTTGTTTCTTACGCCAATTTGGTGCTGGATGAGAGAACAGAGCTCTATTGGGCAATCGGAATGAGGGCATACGCAAAACGTGACCGAGCCAACGAAGTTGATGGAGCCTTATTTGCTTTTCTAAAGACGAGCACTTATTGTCAGATCCAAAAATACGTCTACGGATGTCAACGTTAGTTATTCGTTGTTGGTAACCAACATGTGCTATACTTCTCAAACAACGATGATCGAATGCCTGTAAGCGTCTCAGATCATCAACTCTAAGAGGCCAAGTTTCACTAGCCTATAGTAAGACTGCGCGTACAGATGCATTGTAAACACGACCTTTAAGGCAAAGTGAAATATTCGCGTTTCTCCATAAATGACGAAGGTTCGAGAAAGCTACTCTAGCTTTCGCGATCCGTATTCTCACCTCGTCGGACATATTGCCTACGTTATTGATAGAGCTCCCAAGATATGTAAACCTGTCGACTATGTCAAGATCTTCATTCTGCAGTCGCAACGTTGGAGTGAGTGGTGGGTGATCCTGTAACAGTATCTTACATTTAGAGGGTGCGAATTTCATACCGAAAGACGGAACAACGTTTGCTAATCTATTTAAGGTGGTCTGGGCAGCATGCTGATTGTCGAATAATAGTACGATATCGTCCGTATAGTCAAGATCGACTAGTTTATCTCCCGGGAGAACTTCAACTCCAGCGTCCTGAATGTGTGAGAGAGTGTTGTTCATAATAGCATCGATTACAAAATTAAACAAAAATGGGGAAAGTGGACAACCTTGACGAACACCACTGCTGGTTGTAAAGTTATGCGTTAATTCGTTGTAAACCTTAACGCGACCAGAAGTATTTGTGTAGAGAGCTCGTATAATATTAACAAATTTAGTGGGCACACCGCTTTTCGACAATATATGGAATAAAACATTGCGATCCACCGAATCAAATGCACCCTTGAAGTCTAGAAAGACGACTATTGTGGGACGGTGATATAAATGTCTCTGTTCGAGAACTTGCCTTAACGTAAAAATATTATCTATACAACCTCGTCCTGCGCGGAATCCGGCCTGTTCTTCTCTTGTTTGTGATTCACGTGAAGCGCTAAGACGACGTAGGATAATCGAAGCAAATAACCTTGATACGACCGGAGTCAAACTTATACCACGATGGTTATCGCACGAATTACGATTGCCTTTTTTGAAGATGGGAATGATGGTCGACTCATTCCAGTCAAGTGGTACGGTTTCCTCATTCCATATAGTATGAAAAAGTTTGGTCAACGCTCCTGAAATTATATCGCCACCATCCTTAAACAATCCCGGAAGCAGATCATCGGGGCCGGCGGCTTTGCGGCGCTTAAGAGATAGGATTGCATCGCGTACTTCTAACTCGGATGGTTCTTCGGGACTAACATTCCACACTGTTGATGCAGACATGCCTTCGGGAAGCGGAACTGACGCGGGTGGCCAAGAAAATTGATCTCTAAAGTGTTCAGCCCACCTGTCAAGACGACTTATTTTATCGGTTATTAATTCGTTGTTACTATCATTTATAGTTTCGCTAACTTTTAACTTTCTCGGACCTGTTGTGCGTATAAGTTGGAACAAACAGCGACTGTTACCTGACGCGAAAGCTACTTCCATTTCTTCAGCCTTTCTGCTCCAAAAGTTTTCGAGATCGCCTTTTAGACTGCGCTTAAGTTGGCGTCTTATATTGCGACGGGTATTATTATGAGTCGAGCCAGGTGGAATTTGGCGCCTTATTTCGAGTATCTCCATAGATTTTACAGAGAGCCAGTGATTATTTCTACGGGGGCCTGCTATGCCACATACCGTATTACCTGCACTGTGCATAGTGGAACTTATCTTGGACCAAAGTATATTCGGATTTTCGCTATTCAGACCAGTTAGATTAGCCTTAAGAATATTTTCATAGTTTTGTCGGATGGACGGTTGTTCGAGTTTGCCTACATCAATTTGGGGTTTATTCTTAATTATTTTCCCGGAAAATTTTAGAGCAAATCTACAACGGATAAGTGCATGGTCCGAGTCGACATAAGTGTTCCAAAAAGAGCGACAATCCTGGATGCAACCACGCCATCTATAACTAATTGCTACATGATCTATTTGAGTCCACCGTTGTCCGGGTGCTGGAGGACGCCATGTAGCACAACGTTTAAAACTACGTCTGAAATTTGTACTACTTAAATAAAGTCCATGTTCAGCGCAGCTATCCAAAAGCCATTCACCATTATCATTGCGAGCCAAGCTTAGAGTGTATCTTCCACCTAAATGAAATTCTGTGTTGCTTAAGCGACCAACTTGAGCATTCATGTCACCCATAACCAGGACTATATCCGAACTTCGTGCTTTACTTAGTAAGGAGCTTAATTCGGAGTAAAAAGCGTCCTTGCTTTCTTCTGTGCTGCAATCGGTAGGAGCATATGCAGATACAACGAAGAGGCAACGATGATAACGGTTTTTTGCTTTGATTTTAGTAGATGTATTTAAACGTGCCGCACACAATCGACTATTTAAAGGGATCCATTCAATTAAGCAAGCTTCAGCTCGCGCGCTAAGGGCAATACCAACGCCCCATTTACCGGCTTGAGAGGACTCTGTGGAACCAGATGTTCGAAGCCAATAACGCGTAGATAGGGATGGTGCAACTAGTTCTGTAATACACGTAGGATCCTGTATTCTGGTTTCAGATACGCAACATATGTCGATTTCTAATTTATCCAACGTACGAGCAAGAGATTCTTGCTGTCCAAGTTGTTTTAATGTTCGCACATTAAATGCGCCTACGTTAAAACCTAACTTAGGTTTAATGAATGATCGTCTACAAGAACCATTTTCGATATTTGGCAACCTAGTATTGGGCTCAGTGTTATGATCTAAACCAACCATATTTATAGTATCTAAAAGAGAGTTATTGTAAGATTGAGAAGAGGAAGGGGAAGGAAAGGACGCAGAATCGAATATAGAGTTGGAGATGCCTGCAGTAGCCTGTTTTCGCTTATCCACCCTGCACGGCTCAGCAGATAAGGCGATCCTTTTTATACTGCGCGACGGCCGATGCAGTATGTAATTATTGTAAGTTGTACTTGTCATGGTTATATATATGTATAATGTGTCCAGTTCTTATTTGAACATCTTCATATATTGTTTCCGTATATATTGAGCGTTGTATAGAGTAGCAAAGCCAATTTATCCAGCAGACCGGTTTCGTCCGCACTAAGAACTCATCTACTTCTGTCCCAAAATTTACAGCAGACTGAACTCGAAACGGGGCACATTTTAAAGGAGTTTCGGACCATATACATTGCGCCACCCTGTTGCACACTACACATAATCGTTAGCTATATACTAACTTATGCTTTTGGTTAAACTTTCCTTGAATTGCAGCTTATATGGCATAGCTCTCGACTTTCAAACTCTTCAGTCAAATACAATGTATGCGAGACTAGTAGAGGTGAGAACCGCATTTCTTATTACGCTTTCCATATATATGCAATGCGGTCTGATCCTCGCTAGTCAGTTTTACGTCGTACTCTGATGAGGATCATGGAAATTCAAAACGCGTCAGTGCGTTGCGCCAGGCGGTAGTTTTGTTATTTTGTTCGACGACTGGTTAGATACAATGGGATTTGTGATTACTTCAAGCTCGCAAAATTGATTTCAATAATTTTTACCACCACCCGCGCAATTCATTATTTTTTAGTTTTATTGCCTATATATTTATTTGTGGCGAAAGCTTCAAACAGTTAATGTTCGTGACTACACAGTAATTGTTCAGCCTACATTTCAAGTCAAGTTCAATTTATGCGAGACTACTAGAGATGAGAGCCGCATTTCTAATTTTGCTTTCCATATATATGCAATGCGGTTTGATCCTCGCTAGTCAGTTTGCCGTCGTACTCCGAAGATGATCATGGAAGGTCAAAACGCGTCAGTGCGTGTGAGAGACAGTAAATTTGCTATTTTTTTCCGACGACGGGTTAAATACCATTGGATTGGTGTTTACTACAAGCTCGCCAACTTGATTTAAATAATTTTCTACCTACAATCTGTCATTAAACAACTTACAACACTCCAACTGAGAAAATTGTAGTACATGGAATATATACATAGTTAAACCATAATTGATTGGTCCCTCAGACCTCAGTGAAAGACATAATAAAGGTCAATTAAACCAAAAAGCTACGCCATATCGACCATAAAGTTACCGTACGACTTTCATCGCACCGTTTTGTAACACGACTTTATTTTGTTCAGAACTCTAAAACTATAGAGAGAGAGAGAGTATATATATATATATATATATATATATATATATATATATATATATATATATATATATATATATATATATGGTATATATGGTATATATATAAGATTTGTAGTTGCCTCACACCACAATTATGAAGAGCAAATAATTGTTACCATCAACCGTGCAATCACGCTTGTTTAATATTTCTGCATGTTAGCAAATTACTATGCTATATTGCCACGAAATACGTAAACCATCAGCAAATAAACAAAAATATGCCAAACGCGTACTTAACTCAAATTTATGACTCGACATCTAGTTCGCTTGAAAAATCGATTCGTTGGGTTTTGCCTGGTTGACTACCCGCGATGCGAGATGTCATAATATAGGATAAATATACAGATGCTTAGAATATATATAATCAAATCAGCGAACTGTGATAACTGATATCGATCAAGGCCAGAGTGTATGGATTTACTGGAGTAACAGGTGTTCAGAAATAGTTGTAATTCTCAAAAATAGCGCACGGAGTAGTTATCGCCTGTGCATAAACAAACAAAATGTGACATTTTGATTGCAATAAGCTTAACCCTACCACCAGTACTTAGCATGCGTTATGTGGTTAACAAAAACTAATGTTTTGTATTAAGCATCCGAGTCGTCGCAAATGTTTCAATTCACCGAGTACACATTTCTAATGATGCGTCCCGTCGAAAACGTAAATTAACACGTATAGTCTGCCAGTGGTCCGCAGCTTCGCCTCTTTTTGTGGTTGTTTATACCTAATGTTTGCTGCGATAAATGTTTCCTGGCACCCGTTCGCTAATCTAGTTTTTTCCACCACTATGCGATATATTTACTCTACGAATTGAAAAAGCAGTGATTACTCGGATAATTAATACAAAGCTGATGTTTCTATAGCATAACGCTTGTTAAACAAGTAAGTTAATTAAAAACTCCCTGCAATTGTACATCTGAATATTGTTCATTTATATACACGAAATTGTTGTTCAGAGCACTGCATAGACGGAAGTCAACGCATTGAAGACTAAATTCAGCTGGTAAATGGTAGAACGTCTTCACGATAGCTAATCACAGTTTCAAAAATCACACTCCAAACCACGCCGGTTTCAATGTGTTTTGCAAGGAAAATTAGCGTTGCATTGTGGACAGTCAATTGCAACAATCGTTCACAGCAGTTACAGAAAATTACCACAAATAGGTGAAGCGATCATGGGCGTTTTTGTGTGTGACTCTGCATGTTCATTTTACACTTCATGTTTGTTGTTGTATGATTTATGCATGTTGTCTAGCTTAATCCACTTTGTTTGTCCAAATTTAGCATATAAAGTACCAGATAATTAAGTTAATGTTGAAATCTGCGAATAGAAAATAAACTTCTTAACTTTACTGCATAAACTCTATTCATAGTAAAGTTAAACTTGAATAAATGAACATTTTCCAAATTTACATTACTATTACTCAAAATTAACCCAAATGATCAATTTAGGCAATCAAAGTCTAAAGTTTTTGTGAATAAACTACAAGGCAGTAGAAGCCAATACAGGTTTCGAAAACTATTGGAAAAATTCTTTTGGAATGCGCGCCACAATAAAATTCATAGTACCCTTCCATCTGATAAAATTTCTTTTTATTTTTGCTCATGGAAAGGTTACTATTTATTTGAAAAATATTAAAATGAGGTGGTAAAGAAAGAAAGTTTTATAAAGTAACGTTGTGTGTATCCAATTAGGCTATTGAAGACTTCACAGTTATCGAAAATCACAGAAAGACACTTGATAGAATTTACATCGTATACGTAAATGTTTTGTATAAGAAAATTAAACTAAGCTATTTTCTTATATTATGTCTAGTGAAAGCCATAAAGTGACCCATTTCTTTGCTTCCTTAATATTTAATCAGATAAAACGATTCAATTTCTAAAGACGCAACTAATTAGCGTAATGAAGTTTGGCATGATGAAATAATCAAACGTTTTTTGAAATCTTATGATAATGCATTTTTTAAGGTAGATACAACTAAAGCTAAATTGTAGCATAATGTGGAATAATTTTGTGCCAAGCCTGTTGAAGTAACATATTTTCATAATTGACAGTTTAGCATCCAAAACGAAATTTGAAATTTCATAAACTAAGCGACGCGCGTTAATTATTGATAGCGATCTAGCCACGAACGGATCAATAAAATGGTTTTTGACATGAACTGAATTTTTCGCGAATGTAAGGTCAAAAATCAAATGCAGAATCGCGTCAAAATTTGTACACTTTTATCGTTGCCAATTAAGGTTGCACGATAAGGTCAAGAAGGAAAAAAGCGTAGACAAGAGAAAACTTAGATAATTGAACATTAACATTAAAAGAGCATGTGACAGTGTCAAATATTCATCGAATAACCAATGAGAGCGGAATATCAGAATATAATATCCACCTCAAAATAAGAATGTGCCATCCAATAATAGAACAACGATATGTGCAATTAAACTCAGTAGAATGACTCTTCAATCGGATACAGACACGAATATTGCATTCAAATGTAAAAATCACAATTCAATATTGCCCTTCGACTGCGTTAAATAACAAAAAGTTAAGCGGTTTGTAACCAGTGCTTTAAGAAACACAAAACAAAAACACGTTTTTTCTTTCCAGAGGATTGAAAACACATCAATAATAATAAGGCATGTCATTGATTAGTTGCAAAATAAAAACAAAGGTCTACTTTCGCAGTTAAATGCAGAAAGTAGGTGTTCCCTGAACAACAGCTATACACGGTGAATTTGCATTGACGCTGTGGATAAGGTGTTTGAAATAAGACAATGGCGTCTCGCAGGTTCGAAACCAAACGACTTTCCAAGCGGCTACTGTTGATTTTTCCATTAATGGTGAACAGTGCTTCAGCTCTAATCTTTTCTTGAATGGTAATTCTTAAAATTTACAATCGGTGTGATGTATTCTTCCGAATTTATAGCAAATGTTTGAAGACTTCCCTCTACATACTGGAAAAATTATTTTAATTTGTTTACATATCGTCTGTTCCTATCGACTGCCGTCTTCAAAGCCACGATGATTATGATATACGGCACATAACTACGCACATACTTCTGATTAAATGTAGATAGTAATGAGTGCGGCTCTAAATAAGGCAGCTAAGAGACACTGCTTCAATATCAAACAACAAAATAAATTTAGTGTTGCGACGGAGAAAATCAGCACAAGTTCTCCGCATAATAAAATTTTCAAGTCGAACTATTGCCGGAAAAAGTGAAGCATTGAAAATTATGACTCGCATTATCAACGGCTACATGTCACCAGTCCGTTTAGCGACCAATTTTCTCGCACAGCGCCTGATGGAAAATTTTCTTAGAACACACATATGCCCTTCAAATGCATCAATAAAACTTGTCTATCTTATCAATAAAACTATGCGAGCAGAAAGTTCTATAACAAAAGTTCGCAAAATACAATAAATGTAATGAAAAAATCAATCGAATAAAAGAGAAAACATGATTTGTCAGTGCGAATTCTCCAAACCGTGACGCTTCTAGCTTATCGAGAAATAATTAAAGAGAAAACAAAAAATGCGATTATCAAAAATGACGATATTAGCAATGCTTAAATGAAGAAGTAAAGTAACTCTGTTTCTTACATCAGGCTTTCCTCCATGACGCGGACAGACTCTATTATAAGAGACTTTTTTGGCTTCAATCTAGATGCCGATAAGAATTTAACAAATAGCAAAATAAGCAATTGCACACAGAAGGATTAAAAGCTTTGTGAAAAGTGTATACGATGCAGATTCTTTTGTGTTTCAGCATTACACATACTTACATTAAAATTTAAAACAGTTAAAATAACAAGCCACGATTCATATAAATTATTTATAAAAGTGTATACGATGCAGATTCTTTTGTGTTTCAGCATTACACATACTTACATTAAAATTTAAAACAATTAAAATAACAAGCCACGATTCATATAAATTATTTATAAAATAACATTGTTTCTACAAGACCGAACAGCATGAAACACGAAAATTCATGTCTTATTTAGAGTAATTAATATTAATAAGAACATGATTTTGACTTCACAAGGGACCGCTGTCAATATGAAAAAGTTATCCTGTTACACTGCAAGTCTGGCAAAGCTAGTAAACGCCTACCGCGAGTATAAGTAAGGCATCAAAATCAATTTTAAGTATGACCAAAAGTGATAAAACTTTGTGGAAACGACTGGATAGTCTCCACAAAACGACTGGATTTTGGCTCGATACAAAGAAACTGGCTTATCACACACCTTCAGACAAAATGTGCTTATTTGTTAGTTATTATGTGATGGAGAAAGAAAACAAATTTCTGGTTTAACAGATAGAATGTTTATTACACGTTATTTAATGTGAAGTATGAGTCTTGTGAACATGCGGTTAAATCTAATGATTTAATGGGCCAAAAATCTGGTCTATAACACTGAAACGCCGAGATGATTTGTTAGCTTACTTCGTTTTGTCTAACCTCCGTCAACAATTATTATACTAAACAGATATATTCAATACTGGTTATTTCAAGCAATAGGTTTATTTAATGTCAACCATGGACTAGCAGAAACTGTGATCGCTTGATTAAGAAGATCAATAAGCTGGTTTAAAACATGGACACACCAAACGTCATCCACTAATTTAAGACGTTATGCATACGTATTTCCAAAAACGCAACTCCAGTAAGAGTTTCACGCAGACTCATTAAATATTTGCACACAACATTTAAGCTGACACATTAAGCAACTATTAAAAGCTGCAAAAAGGTTTGAACCCGAGACAAAGTTGAATTTTAAAAATAAACAAGCTAATAAAAATAGGCAAGTAAAAGATGTTGAATGCTAAATTTCTCTATTAGATTAAATGCACTTCATCCATGAAAATTTGTATAATTACTGTATTAATAATGCAATTTATATACATATAACATCTGATTAAATCCTGTGTTTAAATGAAGTTGGTGAGCTTGAGGTAAGCACCAATCTCATTGCATTAAACCAGTCAAAAAATATAGAAAAACTACCATTAGTCACGCCTACAGACAGATTTCGACCCTCTATACTCATTATTAAAATACGAAGGTTAGCTGACAAGCGAGAATTAAGATGAAATGCATATTCAATATTTTCATCAATTGATCAATATGCCTGATCGTGTTAGATAAAATTTAAGCTATCAGCAAATTAATACAACATATTATTACAAAATGAAAATATGTCATTGAAAACGTATTTTATCAATAAAAATATTACTTAACTTAGGGGAATAACAATTTTTTATTTTAAATAAACATAATTAATGTGTAACATCAATTCCCACTGTTCTTTTTTAAGCTAATGCTTTGCAAATTGCCTACTTTCCATTTTTAATAAAATAAAGGTATGGTATTACAAAAATTATATTTATTGCAAGTATATTGTAAACTTCCAGCAGTAATCATAATTGATTTGAAGCGAAAATTTCTATAAATAATGAAGTAGTGTGAAACTTAACTTGGTTTCATATTTCTGGGCAAATCGTATTAGCCATATTTTAATAATTTGAAAAACCACGAAGCGAAAATGGCATTGCTTAACTTATTATCTAACTAAATATTTCGTCTTCCTCAATGTTTATTCATATAAAGCATTGCAATACAAATTTAAAATCAACTAATCAGAAACCAACTCTATCGACGAAAGTAAATTATACATATATATATATATTGATAGTTTCTAATTTCACCATTTTTAAAATGTAAGAACAAAACAACGTACTCCATTGAATAACATTTATTAATAAATCTTATTTCTACCAGTATCTACAGCCATTGTTCTGGATTCGTTAGTATATTCGTTCATCCAATCCCACTGTACATGTGTTGTAGCCAATCTCCTCTTCGTTATGCTGGCCTTTGCTTTGCGCAATTTAGACCACTACTTTTGTGCAATTTAGACCACTCCTTTTGCGTAACGTCATTTGGTGTGTCATCGCTTTCAGTGTAATTGCGTCCGTAATTGATGTGTGTCGTATTTTGCGAAGCGTTGGCTATTTTTAAAGGCATGTCGGTTATGTCTTTGTTCCAGTCCAATTTAATTTCTTTTTGAATTATTTTCTGCACGTTTAAGCAGGGCTTCAGCTTATTAATTGCAATAGCTTCAAAAGCCAGAAGCATTTTCTCTGTTTTGCCTTGTAGAGAACTGAAAAATTGTTACTACTAACAGCATGACCTGTGAGTAGTACATGTTCGCAAATTGCTGATTTTTGTGCAGGAGCTGCACCCCTCTTTAATAGTTTTTGAGGGAGATGCTGATTTATTCTAGTTTCGAGCCTCTTTTTTGATCTTCCGATGTACTGAGCGTTGCAAGTACATTGAAATTTGTATACAGACAAAGGTGTTGACGTCACAGAGAGGCTATCTTTTTCATTCGTGAAAAAGACGGATATTTATCCTTCCTAGATGTAGGAATAACGAGAGATGAAAAAGGTACCCTCTCAAGGTCAGTTCACAAGAAATCAAGCTGGACTGCACAGTATATCCATTATATGAGTAGTGTGCCAAGGGCGTACAAAAGGAACCTAATAATAAATTTGGGCACACGAATACGCAGGATTTGTTCACCGGACAACATTGAAATAGAGCTAAATTTGCTTCGCGAAGCGTTGAGAAATAATGGCTATCCGGACTGGTTCATCGATTACAACTTGAGACAACGCAACAAAATCGAGGCCAATTTGGAAAAAAATCAAACTCCCCAGATAGTAACGCTTAGTGTTCCCTTTGGAGGTGATCTTCCAGCGGAAATCTTCAAACAAAAAGTAATTCGAGCGACAAAAGCACAGTTTCCATCAATACAGGTGAGAGTGGTGTTCAACACAACAAAACTGATGCGCACGAATGAAAAAGATAGCCTCTCTGTGACGTCAACACCTTTGTCTGTATACAAATTTAAATGTACCTGCGACGCTCAGTACATCGGCAGATCAAAAAAGAGGCTCGAAACTAGAATAAATCAGCATCTCCCTCAAAAACTATTAAAAGGGGTGCAGCTCCTGCACAAAAATCAGCAATTTGCGAACATGTACTACTCACAGGTCATGCTGTTAGTAGTAACAATTTTTCAGTTCTCTACAAGGCAAAAACAGAGAAAATGCTTCTGGCTTTTGAAGCTATTGCAATTAATAAGCTGAAGCCCTGCTTAAACGTGCAGAAAATAATTCAAAAAGAAATTAAATTGGACTGGAACAAAGACATAACCGACATGCCTTTAAAAATAGCCAACGCTTCGCAATATACGACACATACATCAATTACGGACGCAATTACAATGAAAGCGATGACACACCAAATGACGTTACGCAAAAGGAGTGGTCTAAATTGCGCAAAAGCAGTGGTCTAAATTGCGCAAAAGCAGTGGTCTAAATTGCGCAAAGCAAAGGCCAGCATAACGAAGAGGAGATTGGTTACAACACATGTACAGTGGGATTGGATGAACGAATATACTAACGAATCCAGAACAATGGCTGTAGATGCTGGTAGAAAAAAGATTTATTAATAAATGTTATTCCATGGACTACGTTGTTTTGTTCTTATATATATATATATATATATATATATATATATATATATATATATATATATATATATATAACTAAGATGTATTCAATTATGTATTAGGTATTGCGCTTCTAATAACAAAGTAATTCAAATTGGACCAGAAAGATAAACCAAAGTCAGTGTAAATAAAAATTGCAATATGGTCCTATTTGAGCTACCTATGCACTCGGTATGCAACAAAGAATATATACGTATCGTATACTTCGTTGAATGTCATGACTACCCTTAAAATGTGAATTTATTCTGAACAAGGCCGGATTACAAAGCGTTGTTCGAATAGTCGTTATTAACAATTTTTTTGAAATTTATCCCATCAAGAATGCATTGTCGAGACCCTTTATAAATTTGGTAGATGTATACGATGAGCTGACTATAGAATCGCATTACAATATACTTCATATGAAGTTGTCTACTTCTGCTTTGATTCACATACATACAAGAGATACCACCGATCAACTTTCCTACGATAATTGGCCAAATATAAAATTGGTTTAGTGTGTTACTCCGGCTTCAGCTGACGAGCCGCCAGTAAGCACGAATCGGATGTATAGATGAGATTGAACCTTTTGTTTACGCTGACTTTGAAATATCTTTATAAAAAATTCGCAAGTCAATACCAATGGCTGAATTACTGATAAGAACAATTTACTTATGCACCTCACAGTACCACTTACATTCAAAAAATATGATTGATGGGAAAAATTAAAATTTATACGAACAAAAATTGCTAAGACCTACAGTGAAGTCATATACGCCACATCCTTTGCGTAAAGGCCAATTGTATCCATCTCCCTTTGTCATGCCGCTCCAAGTAAAAACCTACGAATGTAAAAACAGCCATCAAAGTTAACCGGAATTTCGGAAACAGCGCAAAAAACAAAAGAATAGTTCATTATCGTGGTAAATTTCGGTTGACATAAATTATAGTCGATTACAAGATAGTTGCGCAACTCCTAGCTCGTCATTATAAAACAAACTTCTTAATGACATTATAGACTACCAGCAAGAATTTGGCAAAACGTATTCTGTAATAGAACAGTCCCACATACGTTTGACCACATAAAATCAGTCTTGGCCTAGAAAAATGGTCAGGAAAAATGTTTTTCGCTAGACCTCGAATCAAATGCAAACTTCCTGAAGTAGGAGTGCATAAATGCATGAATTATAGCCAGAATATAATGTAAATTTAAACCCGCGGCCGAACACTTCACATTCACACTGCCTACTGACAAGTAAAAATCCCTCAGCCTCCTAAAAATGCGGTGACAATTAAATGAAGAAAAAAATAACACTGAAATAGCATTTATTGAGGTCTTGACTAAGAAAATTTTATTTAACCAAAAAAAATAGGCCAACAGTTATATTTCATTGAGTGGAACGCACGAAATGTTTACAGTGAGCTGTCAATTTATCTTTCAAAAAAATAAATTGCAAATATCCTGCGACCAATGGCATTCAAATAATTATTGTTGGACAGAATTTAAGCCCAATTAGAAAAACGGGTTCGCTCTTCGTCGACGTAGCATAATAGAACTTCGCTAATTAATGTGCTAGATTGAGTCAAGAATAACTTAAAATCGCTGGAGGTTACTCTATGATGATTTGACACCCAATAACTTCTCATAAATGTTACAAAAGTTGTAAGCTACAATTAGATGGAAAGATTCTATTTATGAAACGCAAGAATCGATAATTTTTTTTATTATAATCAAGGTTGCGGTCTTGATATAAACACCTGACCCATTAATAATTTACATATGTCAGTATAAACTAAGAATTGTATGGTGTAGAAAAGGCAATTCCTCCAGTAGACCGGTTTCGTCCTTATTGGGAACTCATCATGAACTGGCCAGAATTTGCCGCGGACATGATAAGTTCCCAATAAGGACGAAACCGGTCTAATGGATGAATTGCCTTTTCTACACTATACAATTTTTAGTTTAT
This sequence comes from Eudiplozoon nipponicum, assembly GCA_029291075.1. Classification (NCBI taxonomy): domain Eukaryota; kingdom Metazoa; phylum Platyhelminthes; class Monogenea; order Mazocraeidea; family Diplozoidae; genus Eudiplozoon; species Eudiplozoon nipponicum. Next base: position 80,015 of record JAQBSW010003083.1, read on the forward strand.
ACTGCCATATGTAAGCAATTAATGGGTCAGGTGTTTATATCAAGACCGCAACCTTGATTATAATAATTGTTATCACCACCCGCGCAACCAATGTTCGTTTAATCTATAAATTTGTAAAGTATTGTAAACTTCTCCTATATGTGGGATTGTTCATCCACAACAAATAAAAGTAATATTGGAAGTTATATATATATATATATATATATATATATATATATATATATATATATATATATATATAGGGAGAGATTAAGTGAAAAGTGTCCAAAGCATACTCGATTACTGCGAGTTTGAATGTGGTTAGATGAGTCAAACTGTGGCATACTCGAGTACATAATGATACCATGCTCCATGAAAAATATCGATTTAAACACTATTAATGCTCGTGACATCTTATTACGCCAAAATTGTTCACAGTTGCTACTCAAGTTCAGAACTTTGAATGAGTTGTCATATGATGATATTCTGGTAAGTAGAGGACAGTCAATCTAGTTTTGACATGTTACATATTAGTTCTTGTCTGACCTGTGTCATTAAATAGTAAACTGTTACAAAACAGTTCACATTAAGCAACGATTACTGAAATCAGAACATTAAACGAATTAAAGCGTTCTTTGTTAAAAATATTGAAATTCTGCGAATAATACTACATAAAACACAATTACCGCTCGTTGTACAGAATGAAGCCAAAAATGAAAGTTATTAATAAGCTAATTGCTAGCTTTGGATAATTAGTCGAATAGAATTTGGCAATTGAGAAAATGAAATTTATACTTTATCAAACGTTTGAGAGAAAAAAAGGACAACGCGAAGATTCAATATATTACAAAAACCAAACAAATCTCGACATACACTCAGATACAAAAGTATGGAAGACCTGGCTCATAGCATGAGAAGTTACTATCCAATGGGAAATAGAATAAACGAAAAATGCATCACAAAAACCAGGACTGTAACCAAGATTTAAAAAAAGCCATCTTCAAATTATTAGCATATTACCACCTTCGCATCACCACGGAAATATAACTCGTAATGCTATTTAAAATTCCGACCAACTTTTTAAATCATTCTCGAATTTTGTGTGATTCCTGATGTCACAGATAAATTTTTGCAAGCTTGTCTCTGGATAATTTGCTTATGGTATGGGATTTTTGGGATAAATTGCGTTAATTTATCTTTTGGCTTTGAGCCGAAATTTTTAACTGAACACCAAAATTACTTTTTAAAATTTTATAGTAATAAAATTCCATTTAATAGGTAAATTAACACGACTAAAATTCTCGTATGCCTGATTTCAAATTATATAGGCAAATTTAGAACAATAAAAGGATTGTCAATTAATAATTAGTGCGTGCAATTAAAAATAGTGAAATTCGCAACGAAAAATAAGCAAAATTAAAATAACATACGTACAAATCAATTCAATGTTGTGTTAAAAATAGAAATAATATCACGAACCTGTGTTAAATTTGCCCATGCGCCAATGTTGTAAGGAAACAGGAAAGGTTTTTCATGACGATCTCTGATTCTAGCTTTGGCCTAGGAAAGGACCGGTAAGTCAAGTAAAAAGAGATAAATGGAAATATACATTTTCATATTTTAAAATTACTGACAGCAACTGAACTGGTGCAAAAAGCAAGCAAGATTTATAAATTAAATTACGCCTAAAATTTTCCACACGAATTGCTTTATATATAAAGTTGGAATTTCAGGTATTAAGAGATTAGAAATAGGTTTCACCAAAAGGCAAGACTTACAAAAAATATCAGTTGGAATATGAATAAAATTGCGAGTAGTGTGTGGCATGAATGGCGTACTGAATAGAGTCCTAGACCCTGGAATAAATGTGCCCCTGTTCGAGTCCAGTCCGTGTATAAATTCTGACAAGTACTTAATAAGTCTGCAACAAAGACGAAACCAATCTACTTGAAGGGTTTCCTTTGCTACCTTGTGCAATGTTTAGTCTATATATTCTTTTGAAACGCGAGCTTTAAGAAAATTCATAGTACCCTTTCCACGTAAAACTTTTAAGCAGTGTTCGTGATTGCAACCTTTTTTAAAGAACAAGGAAAATTCTGAACAGTACATGAAAAGTTCCTAATAAGGACGAAATCAATCTACCGGATGAATTGTCTTTACTATATTATGTACATAATGGGTCAGGTTTTTATATCAAGATCACAACCTTGATTAAAAGTAATTGTTATCACCATTTTATTTGAATCCACTCTTGAAAGTGCACTGAATTAGTACGAGATAGGGTCATTATGATAGCAAGAAAAATTTAATACATAAATTTTTATAGAAATAGTAAAAAGTCAGAATCAATTTCTTAATTTATCAAGCAATTTGCTTATAACTTAAATGATGAACAGTTTTCTACCGAAAAGATCTTGTAAGTATTCATTGTAAGATTTTACAATTAACTTGAAAAATTAAAGTTTCACTGATTAAAGTTCACTGTATTCAAAAAGCCTTTGTAAACTAAACAATAATTAATTGCGCGGGTGGTGGCAACAATTCTTTAAATCAAGTTTGCGAGTTTGAAGTAAAACACAAACGATAATGGATTTAACCAGTCGTCGAAAAACATAACAAAACTACCGCCAGTCGCAACGTACTGACGTGTTTCGACCTTCCATGATCATCATCAGAGTACGACGGCAAACTGACTAGCGAGGATCAAACCGCATTGCATATAATTCTTTAAAAAAAGTTTGCGAGCTTGAAGTAAACACCGATCCCATTGTATTTAACCAGTCGTCGAACAACATAACAAAAGTACCGCCAGCTGCAACGCACTGACGCGTGTCGACCTTCCATGATCATCATCAGAGTACGACGGCAAACTGACTATTGAGGATCAAACCGCATTGACTTTATATGGAAATCAAAATTAAATATGTGGTTCTCACTTCTAGCAGTCTCGCACACATTGAACTTGACTGGAAATGTCGGCTGCATAATTTCTATGCAGTCACGAACATTAACTGTTTGCAGCTTTCGCCACATATACATATATAGGCAGTTTGCCGTCGTACTCTGATGATGATCATGGAAGGTCGAAACGAGTCAGTGCGTTGCGGCTGGCGGTAGTTTTGTTATGTTGTTCGACGACTGAATAATAATGGTTGGTGTTACTTCAAGCTCACAAACTTGATTTAAAGAATTTTTACCACCACCTGTGCAATCAGATATTGTCGCATTGCATATATGCAGAGAGCAAAATTAGGCATGCGGTTCTCACTTATAGTAGTCTTGCATACATTGTACGTGACTGGAAATGTCGGCTGCACAATTTCTATGCAGTCATGAACATTAGCCGTTTGTAGTTTTCGCCACACACATATATAAAGGCAATACAATTAAACAATAATTGATTGCGTGGGTGGTGGCAACAATTCATTAAATCAAGTTTGCGAGCTTCAAGTAAACACCAATCCCATTGTCAACTGTTATTGTTTCTTTAGATGTAGTAAGCTATCTTTTTTATCTTTACTTAACTTATTCAGATTTATTTAAAATCTGGGAGTTAATATTTATTTTTTTGTATTTCATTACCTAGACGCCTAAAGTTTTGGCACTGTCGCATGTTTTCCATACTTTACAAATTGTGATGCAAATCTCGAATTATATAATAAAGTATAAATACGATCAAAATAAAAAAAATCTTTCATATGAAAAATTATGTATCCAGACAATGATTAAAACGAAGATATGCTAACATCCGTTGCAAATGATGGTAGGTAGCAGCTCAATAAGATACGGTTTCGGGGGTAACAGTGATGATGACATATGGTTGGCATTATTTCAACTTTCAGCATTACACCGATTGATGTGTGTGTGATACTCGTTTACATAGCGAATGTTTTCTAGTTAGACTACACGAATAATTTAAATATAAAAGCAAATTTAGCAAAATTGCGCATTTACGATATGCATATATTGCTTAAGTAGTAAGAGATTTGGCTGACATTAGAATAATATCTGAAGTCCGATACGAAGTAAAAACACATGAAGTAATAGTAAAAATGTCTCATTAAAATGGACAAATTTTTGCATCATTCGTTTAAATTAATGTAGCAACCTCACTAGAAACATCAATCCATTATATATTCATTTTACAAGATTAACCAAATCTTGTGTAATGTAGAAAAGGCAATTCATCCGATGGATCGGTTACGTCATTATTGGGAACTTTTCTCGTACTGACTAGAATTTGAGGCGGGCAGGGCTCAACCAGGACACATACGCTTTGGAAACTGTGAAACACCCTGACACACGATAAACACAATCAGGACGAAACCGGTCTACTGGATGAATTGGATGAACGTTTAATTACATATTGCATTCCTATCATACTGATATCAGTATTTTCTGCCAGTCTATGCTCCCAATGAATTTATTTATAAGCAATGTTCTTTAAGTTTAGTCTATCAAATGACACTCATTCACAATCAAGTAATAATTTTCTGTGACAGAACTGCATTTGAATAAATAATCGACGTACTGTGTATTCGCATAGATTTTCCATTGCAAACGATAAATATCAAAAATACAACACTGAAATGAGCAAAGGCACAGAAATAAGTCACATTCCAGAACTAGAATCCACTCAAAAGATATTTTAGATTTGCAGAATATACGAACGTTTATTACGTACGACCTAACCTCAAGTATAAACAACTGGTTAGAAAATTTAATTCAATGTTCCTTACTTAAGTCCTTATTTATTCAAAATTTAACGAATAAAAGCCAAAAAATTTAAGCGCTCAAACAAATGTAAAATGGATAATGACCAAAAGGGTTTTGTGCCAAATAAAGTAGCTTTAGCGTATATTTTGACCGAATCCAATCACAGAATGATCTTTGTCGTAACGCGAATTGAACAAGTTTCACACTTTGTGCAGTTATTGGCACATATTGAAGTCGATCATATATTAGGAGCCGCCTTTTCTCTGCTTCAATTAAAATAAAAGAAGAGACATTAATAGATGCTAAATTAAAATCGCCTACTTTCGCAATTATCCACGACTCAATACCAGTTTCGTTTTTGCTGATGTACCACAGTTGAGAAAAAAATAGTATGCCAACCATCACCGCGACGCCGATACAAACTCCCGCGGTCATCATCAAGAAGAGAGTTTGCCAAACACCCAGCACATAGGTATTTGAGTCGAAAAAACGAATTTGACCGAATAAAAGATAATATGTCTTGATGAAAGTAAAACGAAAATAACAAATAGAAAACACTATTTTATTTTAAGGCTTTCTTTGGAGCAATTGTGTCAGTGTTAAGCGAATAATTATTTATCTTTCTTACATTCTTAATAACTGTTGAATCCATAAGCCGCGTTTATGTGAACTTCGCGTAATCTTCTATAATAGTTACGCATTTTTTTAAGAGAGCATCAACTGTTATTATATATAAGTAAAACTACAGATTGCAGAGCGAATGTATGGCAAGTTTTTAAACTGAATTTACTAATGTTGTCATATAAAGTTTAGAATTGTTTTAGTCTGGGCCACTTGTTTTCTATGTTGTTTATTTAAATTCCGTAAATTCGTTACAAAAAATTTCTCATAAGCATTAGATACTGTTTGTGGCGGAGAACTACTATATATGCAATTATGTATTAATGTTGCGCACCTAGTAATAAATTGGTTCAAGCATGACCAGAAGGATGAGCCCAAGACAGCATGAAAAGAATGTGCACAAGGTTATACGTTCCGTTCGTGCTGTCCTTGGTTCATCCTTCCGGTCAGGTTTTAGCTAATTTGTTACTAGGTGCACAACACCTAATACAGCATTGCTCATAACCGTGTCAATAAATTTTGTATTTTATATTCGTTTTGCATTGTTTTGCAATTCTTTGTAGTTTCATTTTTATTCGAGATGCCAATTAAGAAATACTTTTATACTGAATGCTCATAAATACCCTTATACAGTACAATTGAAAAGATCGTTTTTACAAAGGATCACAACTCAGCTGACACATCTGGATGATGGTACAGTAAATTTTCACGAATAAATGGCACCAAATAGGATCATAAGATAACAAACAGAAAGAGATAAAAATAAATGTTTCAACAGATTATAATTATTTGCTGATTATATTTGTATATTCAACTGCGTAGAGAGGATGTTGCAACCACGAAATTCCTAAATGCGCAGCTCCCATTCATATATGTTTTCCGAAGAATAGCTAGAGCGGTTATGAATCGTGTAATCCTCGCCTCCTATTATTCGTAAGTGCTGTGCTTCGAATCGAGTCCAATGATTTCTTCCACATTTATTTCAAATCTGACGCGATCTTTTGATTGTATTTCGCATTTGCACATTCACACAAATACATGCAAATTCATTTAGGGAAACCTACGCATGCCTGCAACTATATGAAATCGACTGCTTCTCAATGTTAAACTTACACACACACAAAGACATATATGACGCCCGTGTGCTCATCAAACCTGGTTGGCAAACTATCCACGAGAAGGAAAGCTCCTAATATAAACCATCCCAAATAGGAATGTGCGACGAAGTGTTCTTTTACGGCCCACATACAAACATGAACGATACGAATTATAATGAATATACAGAACATCGGCCGTCGCGCTGAATAAAAAAATCGTTCTTTTTGCTGAGTCGTCAGAATGGATAAGCGAAATCAGGCTACTGCAGACATTTTTATCTAAGATTCAACGTATTTTTCATCTCATTTCTCTTCTCAAACTAACAATAACTTTGTTTTAGATGCTATGAATTTGGTGGATGTCGATTATATAACTGAGCCAAATATCGGATGGCCAAATAAAGAAAATAGTTCAAGTAAATTAACATTGATTAAGCTTAGTTAGGCTTTAACGTCGGCGCATTTAATGCGTGAACAATGGAACAAGCTAGACAACAAGAAGTTCTTTACGTACGTTGAATCAATTAGAAATAGAAATATGTTGTGTATCTGATACCAGAATACTGGATGCCACGCGAACTAGGCGCACCATCCTTATGTACACGCTATTGGCGTCCAACATTTGGCTCCACGTAGTTTTCTCAATCCCGCAAATGGGGTGTCGGTATTGACATTAGCTCACGAGCTGAAGCTTGTTTAACTGAATGAATATCTGTAAACAGCCAACTTTGTGTGGTTCATTTAAATACATTCACGAAAATCAATGCCAGAAATATTAACTAAATTTGCCTTTTCGTTTTATTTGCATATGCTCCCAACGATTGCAGCACAGGCGATAGCAAGGACGCTATTTACTCCAACCTAAACACTTTAACAATTAGAGAAATTAGTTCAGATATATTCTTGGTTATAGGTGCGATGAATGCTCAAGTTGGGCGATTAAATACCGCGGAAATTAATTTAGGTTGAAAATATGCTTAATGGTGTTCAATTGTTGGACAGCTGCGCGGAACATATATTATGCATATGTAGCACAAACTTCCGACGTATTATATGGCGTGGCACACATGGCAACCTCCAGCTCCCGGACAACGGTGCACTAGAATAGATTATGCAAGAATTATTTATAGGTGATGTGGTTGAATCCATGATTGTCGTTCAATCGTTGTATATTTGACCTCAAGTTTTCCGGAAAAAATAAATAAGAATAAACTTCGAATAGATGTAAGCAAACTTGAAAACTAGTCGTGATGGCGAAAATTAGAATTTACTTTGGACGAAGGTAAGTTTCAATACGCACAATGCAGATACAACTGTATGTGGCGTTGTAGGCTCTCGTAGAAATAATCATTTAGTCTTTGTAAAATCTATGGAGGCTCTAGAAACTAGACACTAAATCCCAGCTAGTTCGGCTTATAATAATACTCATACAGCTGTAAGACGCCAATTTAAACGCAGTCTCAAAGTCAATCTCGAATCCTTTTGGACCATAAAGACCGCTGTTTTTTCCACATTATCCACGTAATAGGTCCGAGAAAATTAAAAATTAGCGAAAGCATAAATTAAAGTATCAACAATCTAATAACCGAAAATAATAAGTTGTCTTCATAGGTGGAATGAAATTTTCGATAGTCAGTTCGCTGAGGCAGTTGCGTCAATCCTGATCCCCCAAAATATACCTATATCAACAGTGTGGATCTTAAATCTCGAAGAACTATTAGAGTTATAGATGCATGCAAAGCTGCATACCCGATGGTTTGCCTCCTAGCTTATTTAAGAGTGGTAGTGATATCATTTCTAAAGGCATCGACTAACCTTTTTCGTACTATATGGAATAAGAAGACCGTATCGCTTGCTTGAAACGAGTAGACCATCATTCCTATCTTGAAAAAAAGCAAATATAATTTGTGTGACAAACATCGTGGTACAAGCTTTACTTCAGTCGATCCTAGATAATTTGCTTGGATTCTCTTACGCCGTCTTAGCACTTCGCGTGAATCACATACTAGAGAAGAAAAAGCCGAATTCTGTCAGGACGAGGTTGTATGGATAATATTTTTACTTTATGGCGAGTTCTTGAACAACAACATTTATATTGCCATTCCACAATAGCCGTCTTTCTAGAATTTAATAGTTCATAATACTCAGAGGATCCCAATGTCCTATTCGATATTTTGTAGAAAAGTGTTGTGCCCACCAAATGTGTAAATATTATACGTGCTTTCTACACGAACACGTCTGGACGCGTTAAGATCTACAACGAATTAATGCATAGCATTTCTACCAGCAGTAGAGTTCTTCAAGGCTTTTCACGTTCCGCTTTTTGTTTAATTTTGTAAGAAATGCTTTTATGAACCACTTTTCTACACACCAAGGAGGCATCTGTTGAAGTTCTCCCGGGCATTAGATTAGTCGATCTTGACTATGCAGACGATATAGCACTTTAGTCTACAATCGAGATTTGACTAGGCTAACTTGAAAATATTAGCAGACGTTATTCCATCTTTCGGTATGAATTTCACACTCCCTAAATATAAGATACGATTACAAGAATACCCATCACTCACTTCAACTTTGCGACCGCAGAGTAAAGATATGGGCACAGTTGACAGGTTTACATACCCTGGCAGTTCTATCAATAACTCGAGCAATATGTCTAACGAGGTAAGTATGAGAATCACGAAAGATAAACTAGCTTTTCGAATCATCAATATTTATGGAAAAATTTGAGTATTTCAATCTGCTCTAAAAGTCGTGCTGACAGTGCATCTGTACGCGCAGTTTTATTAGACGCTAGTGAGATTTTGCCTCCTCGAATTGATGATTTTATATGCTTAGTCATTCGATCAGCGTTTTTTGAGAAGAATACCACATGTTGGTTGATAATATCTAATAACCAACGATGACATCCATAGATGTATTTTGAATCAGCCAAAACAATTTCTCCTCGTTAGAAAAGAAAATATGGCTCTATCAACTACGCTGACTCAGTCATGTTTTACGAATTCCCATAATTCGATTGCCCAGTAAATCACGGTTGTCTCAACCAGTGCCAGCTTTTTTAAATTAAGTTTGCAAGCTTGAATTAAACACCAATCCCATTCCAGTTAACCAGTCGTCGAACAACGTAAAAAAACTGCCGCTAGTCGCGCGCGCTGCCGCGTTTCGACCTTCCATGATCATCAACAGAGTACGACGGAAAACTGACTAGCGAGGATCAAACCGCATTGCATATATATGGAAATCAAAATTAGATATGCGGCTCTCACCTCTAGTAGTGGTGTTTACTTCAAGCTCGCAAATTGTATTTAAAGAATTGTTACCACAACCCGCACAATCAGTTATTGTTTAATTGCAGTGCCAGATTGGCTTCAAAATCAGGGTTGGCAGATTTTGAAATGACAGGAACAATTAAAGTCAGCTTTATCGAAA